>JAQIUQ010005483.1:0-32500 GCA_030378365.1 Hybognathus amarus
ACGCTCACAGTCAGTTGCCACCGCGTCCACCATGACACTCACCACACCACCATGCTCCGACGAATTCCATCTCCTGAACTCTGAATTTGAGAGGGCCATGACTGAGATCTGAGTGCAAAAATGGAGGTCTCTATACCTTTCCAGAGCTGAGATATTGAGATTTCACGTAGCATTTATGCCATTGTAAATATCTCAATATCTCAGCTCCTGTATGCCATTATAAATATCTAAATACTCAGCTCTGGAAGGGTCAGAGCTTCATTTTTGCATCATCAGTCCGCCTGCCCTCATTGAATTCAGAGTTTCAAGAAAATCAAAATTTTGATCTCGAAAAAAAACGTAGAGGACCATTGTCGTTTTTTTTTCATGAAATTTCGATTTTCTTGAAACTCTGGATTTTATAGAGGGCCATGTGACTTAGATCTGAGTGCAAAAATGAGGTCTCACAGCCTTCACGAGCTGAGATATTGAGATTTCACGTAGCATTTATGCCATTGTAAATATCTCAATATCTCAGCTCTGTATGCCATTATAAATATCTAAATATCTCAGTCTCTGGAAGGGCCTAGAGCCTTCATTTTTGCACTTACCTAAACCACTGCCTTTATCAGAATCCAGAGTTTCAAGAAAATCAAAATTTCTGACCCGAAAAAAAAACGCAAGGGGTACCACTGTCGTTTTTTTTTCGGGTCAAAATTTTGATTTTCTTGAAACTCTGGATTCTGATAGAGGGCCATGTGACTTAGATCTGAGTGCAAAAATGGAGGCTCAGACCTTTCCAGAGCTGAGATATTGAGATTTCACGTAGCATTTATGCCATTGTAAATATCTCAGATATCTCAGCTCTGTATGCCATTATAAATATCTAAATATCTCAGCTCTGGAAGGGTCTAGAGCCTCCATTTTTGCACTCAGATCAAGTCCCATGGCCCTCTATCAGAATCCAGAGTTTCAAGAAAATCAAAATTTTGACCTCGAAAAAAAAAACGTACAGGGGTACCACTGTCGTTTTTTTTCGGGTCAAAATTTTGATTTTCTTGAAACTCTGGATTCTGATAGAGGGCCATGTGACTTAGATCTGAGTGCAAAATGAGGCTCTAGACCTTCCAGAGCTGAGATATTGAGATTTCACGTAGCATTTATGCCATTGTAAATATCTCAATATCTCAGCTCTGTATGCCATTATAAATATCTAAATATCTCAGCTCTGGAAGGGTCTAGAGCCTCCATTTTTGCACTCAGATCTAAGTCCCACTGGCCCTCTATCAGAATCCAGAGTTTCAAGAAAATCAAAATTTTGACCCGAAAAAAAACTCAAGGGGTACCACTGTCGTTTTTTTTTTCGGGTCAAAATTTTGATTTTCTTGAAACTCTGGATTCTGATAGAGGGCCATGTGACTTAGATCTGAGTGCAAAAATGGAGGCTCTAGACCTTCCAGAGCTGAGATATTGAGATTTCACGTAGCATTTATGCCATTGTAAATATCTCAATATCTCAGCTCTGTATGCCATTATAAATATCTAAATATCTCAGCTCTGGAAGGGTCTAGAGCCTCCATTTTTGCACTCAGATCTAAGTCCCATGGCCCTCTATCAGAATCCAGAGTTTCAAGAAAATCAAAATTTTGACCCGAAAAAAAAAACGTAAGGGGTACCACTGTCGTTTTTTTTTCGGGTCAAAATTTTGATTTTCTTGAAACTCTGGATTCCTAATAGAGGGCCATGGGACTTAGATCTGAGTGCAAAAATGGAGGCTCTAGACCTTCCAGAGCTGAGATATTGAGATCTCACGTAGCATTTATGCCATTGTAAATATCTCAATATCTCAGCTCTGTATGCCATTATAAATATCTAAATATCTCAGCTCTGGAAGGGTCTAGAGCCTCCATTTTTGCACTCAGATCTAAGTCCCATGGCCCTCTATCAGAATCCAGAGTTTCAAGAAAATCAAAATTTTGACCCGAAAAAAAATCAAGGGGTACCACTGTCGTTTTTTTTTCGGGTCAAAATTTTGATTTTCTTGAAACTCTGGATTCTGATAGAGGGCCATGTGACTTAGATCTGAGTGCAAAAATGGAGGCTCTAGACCCTTCAGAGCTGAGATATTGAGATTTCACGTAGCATTTATGCCATTGTAAATATCTCAATATCTCAGCTCTGTATGCCATTATAAATATCTAAATATCTCAGCTCTGGAAGGGTCTAGAGCCTCCATTTTTGCACTCAGATCTAAGTCCCATGGCCCTCTATCAGAATCCAGAGTTTCAAGAAAATCAAAATTTTGACCCGAAAAAAAAATCGTAAGGGGTACCACTGTCGTTTTTTTTTGGGTCAAAATTTTGATTTTCTTGAAACTCTGGATTCTGATAGAGGGCCATGGGACTTAGATCTGAGTGCAAAAATGGAGGCTCTAGACCCTTCCAGAGCTGAGATATTGAGATCTCACGTAGCATTTATGCCATTGTAAATATCTCAATATCTCAGCTCTGTATGCCATTATAAATATCTAAATATCTCAGCTCTGGAAGGGTCTAGAGCCTCCATTTTTGCACTCAGATCTAAGTCCCATGGCCCTCTATCAGAATCCAGAGTTTCAAGAAAATCAAAATTTTGACCCGAAAAAAAAAACGTAAGGGGTACCACTGTCGTTTTTTTTTTCGGGTCAAAATTTTGATTTTCTTGAAACTCTGGATTCTGATAGAGGGCCATGGGACTTAGATCTGAGTGCAAAAATGGAGGCTCTAGACCTTTCAGAGCTGAGATATTGAGATTTCACGTAGCATTTATGCCATTGTAAATATCTCAATATCTCAGCTCTGTATGCCATTATAAATATCTAAATATCTCAGCTCTGGAAGGGTCTAGAGCCTCCATTTTTGCACTCAGATCTAAAGTCCCATGGCCCTCTATCAGAATCCAGAGTTTCAAGAAAATCAAAATTTTGACCCGAAAAAAAAACGTAAGGGGTACCACTGTCGTTTTTTTTCGGGTCAAAATTTTGATTTTCTTGAAACTCTGGATTCTGATAGAGGGCCATGTGACTTAGATCTGAGTGCAAAAATGGAGGCTCTAGACCCTTCCAGAGCTGAGATATTGAGATTTCACGTAGCATTTATGCCATTGTAAATATCTCAATATCTCAGCTCTGTATGCCATTATAAATATCTAAATATCTCAGCTCTGGAAGGGTCTAGAGCCTCCATTTTTGCACTCAGATCTAAGTCCCATGGCCCTCTATCAGAATCCAGAGTTTCAAGAAAATCAAAATTTTGACCCGAAAAAAAAAGTAAGGGGTACCACTGTCGTTTTTTTTTTTGGGTCAAAATTTTGATTTTCTTGAAACTCTGGATTCTGATAGAGGGCCATGGGACTTAGATCTGAGTGCAAAAATGGAGGCTCTAGACCCTTCCAGAGCTGAGATATTGAGATCTCACGTAGCATTTATGCCATTGTAAATATCTCAATATCTCAGCTCTGTATGCCATTATAAATATCTAAATATCTCAGCTCTGGAAGGGTCTAGAGCCTCCATTTTTGCACTCAGATCTAAGTCCCATGGCCCTCTATCAGAATCCAGAGTTTCAAGAAAATCGAAAATTTTGACCCGAAAAAAAAACGTAAGGGGTACCACTGTCGTTTTTTTTTCGGGTCAAAATTTTGATTTTCTTGAAACTCTGGATTCTGATAGAGGGCCATGTGACTTAGATCTGAGTGCAAAAATGGAGGCTCTAGACCCTTCCAGAGCTGAGATATTGAGATCTCACGTAGCATTTATGCCATTGTAAATATCTCAATATCTCAGCTCTGTATGCCATTATAAATATCTAAATATCTCAGCTCTGGAAGGGTCTAGAGCCTCCATTTTTGCACTCAGATCTAAGTCCCATGGCCCTCTATCAGAATCCAGAGTTTCAAGAAAATCAAAATTTTGACCCGAAAAAAAAACGTAAGGGGTACCACTGTCGTTTTTTTTTCGGGTCAAAATTTTGATTTTCTTGAAACTCTGGATTCTGATAGAGGGCCATGGGACTTAGATCTGAGTGCAAAAATGGAGGCTCTAGACCCTTCCAGAGCTGAGATATTGAGATCTCACGTAGCATTTATGCCATTGTAAATATCTCAATATCTCAGCTCTGTATGCCATTATAAATATCTAAATATCTCAGCTCTGGAAGGGTCTAGAGCCTCCATTTTTGCACTCAGATCTAAGTCCCATGGCCCTCTATCAGAATCCAGAGTTTCAAGAAAATCAAAATTTTGACCCGAAAAAAAACGTAAGGGGTACCACTGTCGTTTTTTTTTCGGGTCAAAATTTTGATTTTCTTGAAACTCTGGATTCTGATAGAGGGCCATGTGACTTAGATCTGAGTGCAAAAATGGAGGCTCTAGACCCTTCCAGAGCTGAGATATTGAGATTTCACGTAGCATTTATGCCATTGTAAATATCTCAATATCTCAGCTCTGTATGCCATTATAAATATCTAAATATCTCAGCTCTGGAAGGGTCTAGAGCCTCCATTTTTGCACTCAGATCTAAGTCCCATGGCCCTCTATCAGAATCCAGAGTTTCAAGAAAATCAAAATTTTTACCCGAAAAAAAAACGTAAGGGGTACCACTGTCGTTTTTTTTTCGGGTCAAAATTTTGATTTTCTTGAAACTCTGGATTCTGATAGAGGGCCATGGGACTTAGATCTGAGTGCAAAAATGGAGGCTCTAGACCCTTCCAGAGCTGAGATATTGAGATCTCACGTAGCATTTATGCCATTGTAAATATCTCAATATCTCAGCTCTGTATGCCATTATAAATATCTAAATATCTCAGCTCTGGAAGGGTCTAGAGCCTCCATTTTTGCACTCAGATTTAAGTCCCATGGCCCTCTATCAGAATCCAGAGTTTCAAGAAAATCAAAATTTTGACCCGAAAAAAAAACGTAAGGGGTACCACTGTCGTTTTTTTTTTCGGGTCTAAATTTTGATTTTCTTGAAACTCTGGATTCTGATAGAGGGCCATGGGACTTAGATCTGAGTGCAAAAATGGAGGCTCTAGACCCTTCCAGAGCTGAGATATTGAGATTTCACGTAGCATTTATGCCATTGTAAATATCTCAATATCTCAGCTCTGTATGCCATTATAAAT
Source organism: Hybognathus amarus (assembly GCA_030378365.1). Taxonomy (NCBI): domain Eukaryota; kingdom Metazoa; phylum Chordata; class Actinopteri; order Cypriniformes; family Leuciscidae; genus Hybognathus; species Hybognathus amarus. The sequence continues at coordinate 5,139 of JAQIUQ010005483.1, forward strand.
ATCTAAATATCTCAGCTCTGGAAGGGTCTAGAGCCTCCATTTTTGCACTCAGATCTAAGTCCCATGGCCCTCTATCAGAATCCAGAGTTTCAAGAAAATCAAAATTTTGACCCGAAAAAAAAACGTAAGGGGTACCACTGTCGTTTTTTTTTCGGGTCAAAATTTTGATTTTCTTGAAACTCTGGATTCTGATAGAGGGCCATGGGACTTAGATCTGAGTGCAAAAATGGAGGCTCTAGACCCTTCCAGAGCTGAGATATTGAGATTTCACGTAGCATTTATGCCATTGTAAATATCTCAATATCTCAGCTCTGTATGCCATTATAAATATCTAAATATCTCAGCTCTGGAAGGGTCTAGAGCCTCCATTTTTGCACTCAGATCTAAGTCCCATGGCCCTCTATCAGAATCCAGAGTTTCAAGAAAATCAAAATTTTGACCCGAAAAAAAAAACGTAAGGGGTACCACTGTCGTTTTTTTTTCGGGTCAAAATTTTGATTTTCTTGAAACTCTGGATTCTGATAGAGGGCCATGTGACTTAGATCTGAGTGCAAAAATGGAGGCTCTAGACCCTTCCAGAGCTGAGATATTGAGATCTCACGTAGCATTTATGCCATTGTAAATATCTCAATATCTCAGCTCTGTATGCCATTATAAATATCTAAATATTCTCAGCTCTGGAAGGGTCTAGAGCCTCCATTTTTGCACTCAGATCTAAGTCCCATGGCCCTCTATCAGAATCCAGAGTTTCAAGAAAATCAAAATTTTGACCCGAAAAAAAAACGTAAGGGGTACCACTGTCGTTTTTTTTTCGGGTCAAAATTTTGATTTTCTTGAAACTCTGGATTCTGATAGAGGGCCATGTGACTTAGATCTGAGTGCAAAAATGGAGGCTCTAGACCCTTCCAGAGCTGAGATATTGAGATCTCACGTAGCATTTATGCCATTGTAAATATCTCAATATCTCAGCTCTGTATGCCATTATAAATATCTAAATATCTCAGCTCTGGAAGGGTCTAGAGCCTCCATTTTGCACTCAGATCTAAGTCCCATGGCCCTCTATCAGAATCCAGAGTTTCAAGAAAATCAAAATTTTGACCCAAAAAAAAAACGTAAGGGGTACCACTGTCGTTTTTTTTTTTTCGGGATCAAAATTTTGATTTTCTTGAAACTCTGGATTCTGATAGAGGGCCATGTGACTTAGATCTGAGTGCAAAATGGAGGCTCAGACCTTCCAGAGCTGAGATATTGAGATCTCACGTAGCATTTATGCCATTGTAAATATCTCAATATCTCAGCTCTGTATGCCATTATAAATATCTAAATATCTCAGCTCTGGAAGGGTCTAGAGCCTCCATTTTGCACTCAGATCTAAGTCCCATGGCCCTCTATCAGAATCCAGAGTTTCAAGAAAATCAAAATTTTGACCCGAAAAAAAAACGTAAGGGGTACCACTGTCGTTTTTTTTTCGGGTCAAAATTTTGATTTTCTTGAAACTCTGGATTCTGATAGAGGGCCATGTGACTTAGATCTGAGTGCAAAATGGAGGCTCTACACCCTTTCAGAGCTGAGATATTGAGATCTCACGTAGCATTTATGCCATTGTAAATATCTCAATATCTCAGCTCTGTTATGCCATTATAAATATCTAAATATCTCAGCTCTGGAAGGGTCTAGAGCCTCCATTTTTGCACTCAGATCTAAGTCCCATGGCCCTCTATCAGAATCCAGAGTTTCAAGAAATCAAAATTTTGACCCGAAAAAAAACGTAAGGGGTACCACTGTCGTTTTTTTTTTGGGTCAAAATTTTGATTTTCTTGAAACTCTGGATTCTGATAGAGGGCCATGTGACTTAGATCTGAGTGCAAAAATGGAGGCTCTAGCACCTTCCAGAGCTGAGATATTGAGATTTCACGTAGCATTTATGCCATTGTAAATATCTCAATATCTCAGCTCTGTATGCCATTATAAATATCTAAATATCTCAGCTCTGGAAGGGTCTAGAGCCTCCATTTTTGCACTCAGATCTAAGTCCCATGGCCCTCTATCAGAATCCAGAGTTTCAAGAAAATCAAAATTTTGACCCGAAAAAAAAACGTACAGGGGTACCACTGTCGTTTTTTTTTTCGGGTCAAAATTTTGATTTTCTTGAAACTCTGGATTCTGATAGAGGGCCATGTGACTAGATCTGAGTGCAAAAATGGAGGCTCTACACCTTCCAGAGCTGAGATATTGAGATTTCACTTAGCATTTATGCCATTGTAAATATCTCAATATCTCAGCTCTGTATGCCATTATAAATATCTAAATATCTCAGCTCTGGAAGGGTCTAGAGCCTCCATTTTTGCACTCAGATCTAAGTCCCATGGCCCTCTATCAGAATCCAGAGTTTCAAGAAAATCAAAATTTTGACCCGAAAAAAAAAACGTAAGGGGTACCACTGTCGTTTTTTTTTGGGTCAAAATTTTGATTTTCTTGAAACTCTGGATTCTGATAGAGGGCCATGTGACTTAGATCTGAGTGCAAAAATGGAGGCTCTAGACCTTCCAGAGCTGAGATATTGAGATTTCACGTAGCATTTATGCCATTGTAAATATCTCAATATCTCAGCTCTGTATGCCATTATAAATATCTAAATATCTCAGCTCTGGAAGGGTCTAGAGCCTCCATTTTTGCACTCAGATCTAAGTCCCATGGCCCTCTATCAGAATCCAGAGTTTCAAGAAAATCAAAATTTTGACCCGAAAAAAAACGTAAGGGGTACCACTGTCGTTTTTTTTTTCTGGGTCAAAATTTTGATTTTCTTGAAACTCTGGATTCTGATAGAGGGCCATGTGACTTAGATCTGAGTGCAAAAATGGAGGCTCTAGACCCTTCCAGAGCTGAGATATTGAGATTTCACGTAGCATTTATGCCATTGTAAATATCTCAATATCTCAGCTCTGTATGCCATTATAAATATCTAAATATCTCAGCTCTGGAAGGGTCTAGAGCCTCCATTTTTGCACTCAGATCTAAGTCCCATGGCCCTCTATCAGAATCCAGAGTTTCAAGAAAATCAAAATTTTGACCCGAAAAAAAAAAACGTAAGGGGTACCACTGTCGTTTTTTTTCGGGTCAAAATTTTGATTTTCTTGAAACTCTGGATTCTGATAGAGGGCCATGTGACTTAGATCTGAGTGCAAAAATGGAGGCTCTAGACCCTTCCAGAGCTGAGATATTGAGATTTCACGTAGCATTTATGCCATTGTAAATATCTCAATATCTCAGCTCTGTATGCCATTATAAATATCTAAATATCTCAGCTCTGGAAGGGTCTAGAGCCTCCATTTTTGCACTCAGATCTAAGTCCCATGGCCCTCTATCAGAATCCAAGTTTCAAGAAAATCAAAATTTTGACCCGAAAAAAAAACGTAAGGGGTACCACTGTCGTTTTTTTTTCGGGTCAGAATTTTGATTTTCTTGAAACTCTGGATTCTGATAGAGGGCCATGTGACTTAGATCTGAGTGCAAAAATGGAGGCTCTAGACCCTTCCAGAGCTGAGATATTGAGATTTCACATAGCATTTATGCCATTGTAAATATCTCAATATCTCAGCTCTGTATGCCATTATAAATATCTAAATATCTCAGCTCTGGAAGGGTCTAGAGCCTCCATTTTTGCACTCAGATCTAAGTCCCATGGCCCTCTATCAGAATCCAGAGTTTCAAGAAAATCAAAATTTTGACCCGAAAAAAAACGTACAGGGGTACCACTGTCGTTTTTTTTTGGGTCAAAATTTTGATTTTCTTGAAACTCTGGATTCTGATAGAGGGCCATGGGACTTAGATCTGAGTGCAAAATGGAGGCTCTAGACCCTTTCAGAGCTGAGATATTGAGATATTTATAATAGCATTCATAGCCATTGTAAATATCTCAATATCTAGCACTGTATGCCATTATAAATATCTCAATATCTCAGCTCTGGAAGGGTCTAGAGCCTCCATTTTTGCACTCAGATCTAAGTCCCATGGCCCTCTATCAGAATCCAGAGTTTCAAGAAAATCAAAATTTTGACCCGAAAAAAAAACGACAGTGGTACCCCTTACGTTTTTTTTGGGTCAAAATTTAGATTTTCTTGAAACTCTGGATTCTGATAGAGGGCCATGTGACTTAGATCTGAGTGCAAAAATGGAAGGCCTAGACCCTTCCAGAGCTGAGATATTGAGATTTCACGTAGCATTTATGCCATTGTAAATATCTCAATATCTCAGCTCTGTATGCCATTATAAATATCTAAATATCTCAGCTCTGGAAGGGTCTAGAGCCTCCATTTTTGCACTCAGGTCTAAGTCCCATGGCCCTCTATCAGAATCCCGAGTTTCAAGAAAATCAAAATTTTGACCCGAAAAAAAAAAAACGATAGTGGTACCCCTTACGTTTTTTTTTCGGGTCAAAATTTTGATTTTCTTGAAACTCTGGATTCTGATAGAGGGCCATGTGACTTAGATCTGAGTGCAAAAATGGAGGCTCTAGACCTTCCAGAGCTGAGATATTGAAGATTTAACGTAGCATTTATGCCATTGTAAATATCTCAATATCTCAGCTCTGTATGCCATTATAAATATCTCAATATCTCAGCTCTGGAAGGGTCTAGAGACTCCATTTTTGCATTCAGGTCTAAGTCCCATGGCCCTCTATCAGAATCCAGAGTTTCAAGAAACTTTTTTTTTCGCACAAAAAAAAAACATAAGGGGTACCACTGTCGTTTTTTTTTTGCGAAAAAAAAAGTTTCTTGAAACTCTGGATTCTGATAGATGGCCATGGACTTAGACCTGAGTGCAAAAATGGAGGCTCTAGACCCTTCCAGAGCTGAGATATTGAGATATTTATGAGATATATGTGACATGCTGAGATATCTGAGCCATTATAAATATCTCAATATCTCAGCTCTGGAAGGGTCTAGAGCCTCCATTTTTGCACTCAGGTCTAAGTCCCATGGCCCTCTATCAGAATCCAGAGTTTCAAGAAACTTTTTTTTTTTCGCACAAAAAAAAACATAAGGGGTACCACTGTCGTTTTTTTTTTTTTTTTTTGCGAAAAAAAGTTTCTTGAAACTCTGGATTCTGATAGAGGGCCATGGGACTTAGACCTGAGTGCAAAAATGGAGACTCTAGACCCTTCCAGAGCTGAGATATTGAGATATTTATGAGATATTTGTGACATACTGAGATATTGAGCCATTATAAATATCTCAATATCTCAGCTCTGGATGAGCCATTATAAATATCTCAATATCTCAGCTCTGGAAGGGTCTAGAGCCTCCATTTTTGCACTCAGGTCTAAGTCCCATGGCCCTCTATCAGAATCCAGAGTTTCAAGAAACTTTATTTTTTGCACAACAAAAAAAAAACATAAGGGGTACCACTGTTGTTTTTTTTTATTGTTTTTTGCGAAAAAAAAAGTTTCTTGAAACTCTGGATTCTGATAGAGGGCCATGGGACTTAGACCTGAGTGCAAAAATGGAGACTCTAGACCCTTCCAGAGCTGAGATATTGAGATATTTATGAGATATTTGTGACATACTGAGATATTGAGCCATTATAAATATCTCAATATCTCAGCTCTGGAAGGGTCTAGAGCCTCCATTTTGCACTCAGGTCTAAGTCCCATGGCCCTCTATCAGAATCCAGAGTTTCAAGAAACTTTTTTTTTTGCACAAAAAAAAAAACATAAGGGGTACCACTGTCGTTTTTTGTTGTTGTTTTTTTTGCGAAAAAAAAAGTTTCTTGAAACTCTGGATTCTGATAGAGGGCCATGGGACTTAGACCTGAGTGCAAAAATGGAGGCTCTAGACCCTTCCAGAGCTGAGATATTGAGATATTTTAGTGACATACTGAGATATTGAGCCATTATAAATATCTCAATATCTCAGCTCTGGAAGGGTCTAGAGCCTCCATTTTTGCACTCAGGTCTAAGTCCCATGGCCCTCTATCAGAATCCAGAGTTTCAAGAAACTTTTTTTTTCGCACAAAAAAAAAACATAAGGGGTACCACTGTCATTTTTTTTTTTTTTTTTTTGCGAAAAAAAAAAGTTTCTTGAAACTCTGGGACTTAGACCTGAGTGCAAAAATGGAGGCTCTAGACCCTTCCAGAGCTGAGATATTGAGATATTTATAATGGCTCAATATCTCAGTATGTCATGAATATCTCATAAATATCTCAATATCTCAGCTCTGGAAGGGTCTAGAGCCTCCATTTTTGCCCTCAGGTCTAAGTCCCATGGCCCTCTATCAGAATCCAGAGTTTCAAGAAACTTTTTTTTCGCAAAAAAAAAAAAAAAAAAAAAAAAAAAAACGACAGTGGTACCCCTTATGTTTTTTTTTTGTGCGAAAAAAATAAAAGTTTCTTGAAACTCTGGATTCTGATAGAGGGCCATGGGACTTAGACCTGAGTGCAAAAATGGAGGCTCTAGACCCTTCCAGAGCTGAGATATTGAGATATTTATAATGGCTCAATATCTCAGTATGTCACAAATATCTCATAAATATCTCAATATCTCAGCTCTGGAAGGGTCTAGAGCCTCCATTTTTGCACTCAGGTCTAAGTCCCATGGCCCTCTATCAGAATCCAGAGTTTCAAGAAACTTTTTTTCGCAAAAAAAAAAAAAAACCAAAAAAAAACGACAGTGGTACCCCTTATGTTTTTTTTTTGTGCGAAAAAAAAAAAGTTTCTTGAAACTCTGGATTCTGATAGAGGGCCACAGGACTTTAGACCTGAGTGCAAAAATGGAGGCTCTAGACCCTTCCAGAGCTGAGGTATTGAGATATTTATAATGGCTCAATATCTCAGTATGTCACAAATATCTCATAAATATCTCAATATCTCAGCTCTGGAAGGGTCTAGAGCCTCCATTTTTGCACTCAGGTCTTAGTCCCATGACCCTCTATCAGAATCCAGAGTTTTCAAGAAGATTGGATAAACTTTTTTTTTTTGCACCAAAAAAAAAAACCATAAGGGGTACCACTGTCGTTTTTTTTTTTGTGTGTGAAAAAAAGTTTCTCCAATCTTCTTGAAACTCTGGATTCTGATAGAGGGCCATGGGACTAAGACCTGAGTGCAAAAATGGAGGCTCTAGACCCTTCCAGAGCTGAGATATTGAGATATTTATGAGATATTTATGACATACTGAGATATTGATCCATTATAATATCTCAATATCTCCACTCTGGAAGGGTCTAGAGCCTCCATTTTTGCACTCAGGTCTAAGTCCCATGGCCCTCTATCAGAATCCAGAGTTTCAAGAGGATTGGAGAAACTTTTTTTTTTTTGCACACAAAAAAAAACATAAGGGGTACCACTGTCGTTTTTTTGTGCGAAAAAAAAGTCTCCAATCTTCTTGAAACTCTGGATTCTGATTGAGGGCCATGGGACTAAGACTTGAGTGCAAAAATGGAGGCTCTAGACCCTTCCAGAGCTGAGATATTGAGATATTTATGAGATATTGAGCCATTTTAAATATCTCAATATCTAAGCTCTGGAAGGGTCTAGAGCCTACATTTTTGCACTCAGGTCTAAGTCCCATGGCCCTCTATCAGAATCCAGAGTTTCAAGAATATTGGAGAAACTTTTTTTTTTTCACAAAAAAAAACAAAACATAAGGGGTACCACTGTTGTTTTTTTTTTTTTTTTTTTTGAAAAAAAGTTTCTCCAATCTTCTTGAAACTCTGGATTCTGATTGAGGGCCATGGGACTAATACTTGAGTGCAAAAATGGAGGCTCTAGACCCTTCCAGAGCTGAGATATTTATAATGGCTCAATATCTCATTATAAGTCCCATGGCCCTCTATCAGAATCCAGAGTTTCAAGAAGATTGGAGAAACTTATTTTTTTTTGCACAAAAAAAAAACCATAAGGGGTACCACTGTCGTTTTTTTTTTTTTGTGCAAAAAAAAAGTTTCTCCAATCTTTTTGAAACTCTGGATTCTGATTGAGGGCCATGGGACTAAGACTTGAGTGCAAAAATTGAGGCTCTAGACCCTTCCAGAGCTGAGATATTAAGATATTTATGACATACTGAGATATCTGAGCCATTATAAATATCTCAATATCTCAGCTCTGGAAGGGTCTAGAGCCTCCATTTTTGCCCTCAGGTCTAAGTCCCATGGCCCTCTATCAGAATCCAGAGTTTCAAGAAACTTTTTTTTCGCAAAAAAAAAAAAAAAAAAAAAAAAAAACGACAGTGGTACCCCTTATGTTTTTTTTTGTGCGAAAAAAATAAAAGTTTCTTGAAACTCTGGATTCTGATAGAGGGCCATGGGACTTAGACCTGAGTGCAAAAATGGAGGCTCTAGACCCTTCCAGAGCTGAGATATTGAGATATTTATAATGGCTCAATATCTCAGTATGTCACAAATATCTCATAAATATCTCAATATCTCAGCTCTGGAAGGGTCTAGAGCCTCCATTTTGCACTCAGGTCTAAGTCCCATGGCCCTCTATCAGAATCCAGAGTTTCAAGAAACTTTTTTTTCGCAAAAAAAAAAAAAACCAAAAAAAAAACGACAGTGGTACCCCTTATGTTTTTTTTTGTGCGAAAAAAAAAGTTTCTTGAAACTCTGGATTCTGATAGAGGGCCATGGGACTTAGACCTGAGTGCAAAAATGGAGGCTCTAGACCCTTCCAGAGCTGAGGTATTGAGATATTTATAATGGCTCAATATCTCAGTATGTCACAAATATCTCATAAATATCTCAATATCTCAGCTCTGGAAGGGTCTAGAGCCTCCATTTTTGCACTCAGGTCTTAGTCCCATGACCCTCTATCAGAATCCAGAGTTTCAAGAAGATTGGATAAACTTTTTTTTTTGCACCAAAAAAAAAAACCATAAGGGGTACCACTGTCGTTTTTTTTTTTTGTGTGTGAAAAAAAGTTTTCTCCAATCTTCTTGAAACTCTGGATTCTGATAGAGGGCCATGGGACTAAGACCTGAGTGCAAAATGGAGGCTCTAGACCCTTCCAGAGCTGAGATATTGAGATATTTATGAGATATTTATGACATACTGAGATATTGATCCATTATAATATCTCAGATATCTCCACTCTGGAAGGGTCTAGAGCCTCCATTTTTGCACTCAGGTCTAAGTCCCATGGCCCTCTATCTAGAATCCAGAGTTTCAAGAAGATTGGAGAAACTTTTTTTTTTTTTGCACACAAAAAAAAACATAAGGGGTACCACTGTCGTTTTTTTTGTGCGAAAAAAAGTCTCCAATCTTCTTGAAACTCTGGATTCTGATTGAGGGCCATGGGACTAAGACTTGAGTGCAAAAATGGAGGCTCTAGACCCTTCCAGAGCTGAGATATTGAGATATTTATGAGATATTGAGCCATTTTAAATATCTCAATATCTAAGCTCTGGAAGGGTCTAGAGCCTACATTTTTGCACTCAGGTCTAAGTCCCATGGCCCTCTATCAGAATCCAGAGTTTCAAGAATATTGGAGAAACTTTTTTTTTCACAAAAAAAAACAAAACATAAGGGGTACCACTGTTGTTTTTTTTTTTTGTTTTTTTTGAAAAAAAGTTTCTCCAATCTTCTTGAAACTCTGGATTCTGATTGAGGGCCATGGGACTAGATACTTGAGTGCAAAAATGGAGGCTCTAGACCCTTCCAGAGCTGAGATATTTATAATGGCTCAATATCTCATTATAAGTCCCATGGCCCTCTATCAGAATCCAGAGTTTCAAGAAGATTGGAGAAACTTATTTTTTTTTGCACAAAAAAAAAACCATAAGGGTACCACTTCGTTTGTTTTTTTTTTGTGCGAAAAAAAAGTTTCTCCAATCTTTTTGAAACTCTGGATTCTGATTGAGGGCCATGGGACTAAGACTTGAGTGCAAAAATTGAGGCTCTAGACCCTTCCAGAGCTGAGATATTAAGATATTTATGACATACTGAGATATTGAGCCATTATAAATATCTCAATATCTCAGCTCTGGAAGGGTCTAGAGCCTCCATTTTTGCACTCAGGTCTAAGTCCCATGGCCCTCTATCAGAATCCAGAGTTTCAAGAAGATTGGAGAAACTTTTTTTTTTGCAAAAAAAAAAAATAAAAAACATAAGGGGTAACACTGTCATTTTTTTTGTGAAAAAAAAGTTTCTCCAATCTTCTTGAAACTCTGGATTCTGATAGAGGGCCATGGGACTTAGACCTGAGTGCAAAAATGGAGGCTCTAGACCCTTCCAGAGCTGAGATATTGAGATATTTATAACGGCTCAATGTTGAAATTTTGAGTTTCTCTGATCTTCTTGAAACTCTGGATTCTGATAGAGGGCCATGGGACTTAGACCTGAGTGCCAAAATGGAGTCTCTAGACCCTTCCAGAGCTGAGATATTGAGAATGCATGTGATTAAAAAGAGACAGACATCTAAATATAATGGGTTGTCAGGTAAACATTTTTTACCTTTTGAGTTTCTCTGATCTTCTTGAAACTCTGGATTCTGATAGAGGGCCATGAGACTTAGACCGGAGTGCTAAAATCGAGTCTCTAGGCCCTTCCAGAGCTGAGATATTGAGATATTTGTAATGGCATAAATGATACTTTTAAATGGTCTTAGTCCCATGGCCCTCTATTAGAATCCAGAGTTTCAAGAAGATTGGAGAAACTTAATTTCTCACCCTGAAAAACAAAAAAACAAAAGGGGTACCACTGTCGTTTTTTTGGGGGGGTTGAAATTTTGAGTTTCTCTGATCTTCTTGAAACTCTGGATTCTGATAGAGGGCCATGAGACTTAGGCTCACGTTCACACTGCAGGCTGAAAAGACCTAATTCCGATTTTTTGCCCATATGCGACCTGTATCTGATTTTTTCATGACAGTCTGAACGACACAGATCTGATCTTTTCAAATGCGACCCAGGCCACTTGGGTATGTGGTCCAAATCCGATATGTATCCGATCTTTTGAAATGCGACTGCAATCTGAACGGCCAGGTCGCATATATCCGACACGCACGTCATTGCACGCACCTGTAGATCGCGAATACACTCCAACTCCAACGTGTTTCTGCACTGTTATGGGCCGCTGCAGACGTCTCTTCCCGTGACAGAGTTGATCGGAGGCGCTCACAAACATAATCGAAGGTGGATCTGGTCATTCGGAAGTGACTGATGAATTCTGTATCAGTTAAGCCACTCACATTAGCATTCCACCACTCCTAGCTGCGACTCCGCACCCACACGCTTCTCTGTTTAATTTTCTTCTTAAAACGAGAAGATTGTAAGTGTGCTGGCTCTGTTGTGAAAATAACTTTAACACAGTGTCCTAACTACACGCGACGCGACACGCGATAAAAGGTATCTTTTCCATGTTAATCAGAGTTTTTGTCCTAACCAGACGCGACGGCGACACGCGAAGTTTCTAATTTAGAAACGGTTCCTATTTCTGCGACGTCGCGGCTGACAGAATGAAGAAATTACACTGGTTATGAGTACACATTATTTATTTTTAGTTAAAAATAGGTCACTGTGCCACAAGATAACGGATAATTTACCTCAGATTTTGAAATCATATAATTCTATGCAAACAACTGTACTTCGTAACAAAATTAGTCAGTAAGTATATTTTGTTAATGTGTGGATTTTTAATAATGTTATTTCTTGATTTGATTATGTCCATATCCATTTCCAATACGAATGCAGGCCAGCAGTGCGCTTTCACGCTGTTCTGAATGGTTGTGATTTTTGATCACAACGTGTGGCGTCTCACAGTCGCGTCGCGTCTAGTGTTGACAGACACACTTGCAGTTGCTGGAATTTTATCGCGTCGCGTGTAGTTAGGACACAGTGTAATATTGCTAAACGAGGTCCACTGTAAGACATCCATTTAGCTACTTCCGCAAACAACAAGTGACGTCGTTGACCATTGAGTACTCTTCTGCGCATGCGGGTCACTTCTGGGTCATTCCACGTTCACACAGGAGATCACAAAAGGTCGCATTTAATTGGAAATGTGAACGGCCTTGCAAAACAGATTTTTTCAAAAAATCGGAATTGAGCATTAAGCCCTGCAGTGTGAACTTAGCCTTAGACCTGAGTGCCAAAATGGAGTCTCTAGACCCTTCCAGAGCTGAGATATTGAGAATGCATGTGATTAAAAAGAGACAGACATCTAAATATAATGGGTTGTCAGGTAAACATTAAAAGCCACAAAATGCATTAATAAATGTGTATGACATGACTTGCCAGTCAGATTAAATGGAAATATTACAGTTACATGGCCCATGTATGATGCAAATTACCTAAACTGCAGTATGAATGTCAAATAGAGATGAAAATGTATTCCTTGCCTCTGGCATATGCAGATGAATGGCAGTGAATCTTCAACCTGAGGCAAAGTCTACTTCTCCATGTGCCAATGGATCACATTTAATCACATTCACATGCACATATGTATAGAGTGAGTCCTCTTAATCTCTGGCTTCCCACAGCAATATCTTGGAGCTGAACTGATAGCCATACTAACACGTTTTACACAATGTCTTTCATTCCCTCTGAACCTCAAGAGACTTGCAGGTAGGGGGGATGCACACTCTAACTCATTAAAGAGCTTTTAGGTTACACGTACCACGGTATAGTGGGATCAGCATCAATCTTATATTATTCTAATCAATGTTACTCAAGTTTATAATATAATATTCTGCCGACCCAGGGGGAATATGCAACTGATTCCAGTCCCTTAAAAGTACACTGCTCTCCTGATGGCCTTGTGTAAGTTTCTTATATAGTAGTCTCTACCCTATCACATTTCAACATTTAATTTTCCTGGCTAAATTCAATCAAACGTTCAGCCTTGCGTGACTAGCTAATCATGACCCCTGGAAACTCGGCATACAGCGTTCTAATCTCGGAGGTCCTCACCGAGAGTCAGCACTAAAACTCATTCATGTATAATTAAAAGTTCTCACAGCAAACGAATATCAAGCCGCATCGGAATCCTCCGAGAGGTTTCACATGGCGGGAAAATATCACGCGTGGCATAATGTATCGTGGTAATTATGTTCGGCAGCTTTTCTCGCCCTTGTTCTCCCTCTAACGCTTTTCATTTTCTAGTGGTAATAATGTGAAGAGGGTTAAGGATCCATTTTGAAACTGTTGTCAGCAACGATGTACCAAGTGCCCCTCAGGGTCCGCAAGTCTCAACTCTATCCGCTAGTTCAGCAAGAGTTTAGCTCCTGCACAACAGCCAGAGGCGATATAACATTATTATTTGTCACATATACCTTGTTCACCAGAAAAATAAGTAAACGGTATTTAAGGTCTTGTGCAGCTGGATTATTCTATGGCTTTTTTGTAAACTAATAAAAGTAATAGCTTCGCCCTGAGTCTGGCAACGTGAGAGACGCAATTAGCATATTATTCTCTTGTGGGCTTTTTTCAATAGACAAATTCTAGCTAATGTAGGGAGTTTTCTGTAGGATGTAGGCCTATTGATATTGGACAGACCTTTTAGGGTCATGCTGAGATAATTTGAGTTCAACTTGTTTTTGAGGCTATTCCTCACAGGACCTAACGACAACACGCTTTGTCCCATCCTTTATCTTAATGGATGTAGACAGGTCTGTGAAAAAAGGATGCTATCGGTGCAGTCCTGCCATCTGTAAAGCACTTAATCAGAGCCCCGACTAACCTCCATTTGCTTAAAGAACACAGCAAGATCCCTTCAAACTCTTTACAAGGTAAACATAGCGTTTTGCACTTTAAACAAATTTGTATCATTTGATTCTTTGGAGAATTAACTCAAGTTGCTGTGTGGCTGCTCTGTTCTCTAACCCAGAAACGAAAGAAATTAGCCTGAGGCAAATCTGGAGCCTAAGTCTAAACCTGCACTAATGATTGAACTGGAAATTCACAGCCTGTTCCCTCAATACATGTTCTGATCATTCATTACACAGGTCAATCATGCAGACAGTTTCATACACAAAATGACACAAACACTTTATACTTAAAGGGGGGGTTAAATGTTTTTTTTTCTTTGCATGATTGTGTTTATGGGGTGCAATATAACATGTATCTGTGGTTTTTCTTTTTTAAAAAGTCTTATTTTTCATAAATTTCACCTTTATTGTAAGCCGCGCTTTCCTCTGTCCCCTGAACAAGCGGATGACTTCCCGATTCTATGAAAACACTCCCACAGAAACACGTAGTGGGCTCAGATTGGTTCGTTTGGGCCGGTGTGTTGTGATTGGCTAAACTGTCGCTCACGTTGTCCGGAAGGTTAACGCCCATTACCTTTACGGGCAAAGCGGCGGGCATGCCAAAGGTGGATAACATAGACGGATGATACACGTAAATAATGATGTCGAGACTGCAGTATCACTGAGGCAGAATCAGACCGAGAAAGCCATGATGAATCGAGTCAAGCAGAACCTCACCACACACGGCTCTTAATAAACGTTTCTGAATGATAATTTGCTACATTTTTTAACTTTATACACGTTTGTTTTACACAATAGCATCTGACTGGCAACAATAGCAACTGACTGGCTACTAATGTAAAACACAAACAGCATTGGCAATTTACGTTCTTGATCAAATCGAAAATAAAGTCATAAAGCATATATACATGGAAAATACATTTACAACATTAGTACTTAAAAAATTCAGGTCCATAATGTTTGTACGGGTTTGCCGTAGACACAAAATAGCCTAACTAACGTTAGTAGCCCATAAGCCTACAAAGCCAGCGCTGGCATTTGAAAAAAAAAACTAAAACACAAGGTTACTTCTGGAATTATACATGCAAATACATTTAAAATGATGAAGTCTTAGCCTACTTACAGGTTGTGGCCCAACAACTGCTGCCTCTGGTTTTAAAGTTGGAACTGCTTCATGTTTTAGTAACAGTTTCTTGTTGAATCCGGCATTGAATTCGTGGAGATTCTGGAAGCTGTCTTCTGTAAAATGCGCAGCACAGAGAGCTAAATTACGATCATCACTTTCAGGAATATAACCAAACATAAATTGAATCCATTGTTGTCGAAGTATACCGTCCGTCGGAAGCTCAAACACAGAAGACCTGACAGCTGGGTGAACACAACACACTCGACGTGCCGCAGAAATATGCGCATGCCCTTTCCTGCATATTCCGGAGGGAGGGGTTGATGCAAATGTGTGGGTTAGTGATGTACCATAACCCAGCTGTAGTCCCAATCGAGTTGTTTTTGTAGGCAATATACTTCCTGATTTTTAAAAGACGATATCTCTGCTTACTAGGGGTGTAACGATTTTCGAACCGAACCGAAAAACTGCGATACTGAACTCACGATTCGAATCGCGATACTGTCATTGCGTACCGAACACGCCCCGCCCGCCCCCTGCTACCCCGGCCCCGCCCAGCCCGGCTCAATGGACCTCATGTCTTATGTAAACAGTACACAATGAATTCAGTTTTGTAGCCTAACCACCATTAACACCAAATAACAAGCTCCGTGTTTTGTTACTTTCGATAATAAACAAGGTGTAATCTTTCAGATTCTGTCTATTTGATCACGAAATTCAAACAATAAATGGCGTTTTGGCGCTCTTTGATATGACGTGACAGATCGCTTACTAGGCTCCTCATTTCAAGCGGCAGCGCGTGCACGAGTAAACGCGATCATCTCTTCCTCAGTTACAGAAAAGACACCTGAAGGTATGTTGAAAGATACAGTATACTTACTGAAAAGGCATCATAACTCGTGTAATCGCTCAATCAGTGTTTAAGCAGCGGAAAGACGTCAATAAAACTGCAAAGCTTTAGCTTGTCACTAGCATTATATTTACCTCAGCAACTATAACTTCCTATAAATGAACCTTTGCACTAAATAAATGCACTATGTTAGCCTGTATATTATATTTTACTTAACCTGTTAATGATATCTTGATTATTTAATTTATGTTTAAAATATATTTCATGAAAATGACAACTGTGTAAATTATTAGAGTAAAAACACAAGTTAATGTAAAAACTGCCTTATGTTCAGTTTACATGTTTTCATACAATGTGTTGTGTGTTGATTATTATATCTAAAAAATAAATGGCATCTGAATTTAGGTTAAAAGTCTAGGCTACAACATTTAATGTTATAGTAATGTGCAGCCTTCAATATAGTTCACAGCATTAGCAGATTTTTTTTAATCCTTGTGCAATGTTTAATTGTAACTGAATTTTTTAAAGACAAAGACCCTTTTTTTCATTAATAAAAAAAATGACAGTTTAAAAAAAAGCCATTTTAGCTTTGTAAACCTAAACCGAATCAAACCGAACCGAGACGTCAAAACCGTGGAAAATTCGAACCGTCAGTTTTGTGTATCGTTACACCCCTACTGCTTATACTGAACTTTCAGCACTGCAACATTGCAGATACTGTTCATGCACCAACAGCAACATTACACACTATTTAAAATGAAAAAAGTGAAATCACAGTCAACCCCCCTTTAACACTTCCATTTAAAGGTTGTATCAGCAATTGTGGGTGACGTCACTTCTGTTTGCGTTTGAAGCGAGATCCCAAACAAACCAAAGGCGCTTTTCCACTGCTGGTATGGCTCAGTACGGTCAGAGACTATTTATATAAAGACATGCCACTTCCTCAGTCCTTAATACAACTATATAGGGAAAACCCATAACACCAAAGATGGCGGTTGTATGCACATGTCCCGTCCCTCCCGCAGGACAGCCAGTTGTCTGCTTTTAACAGTCAAGCCGGGAAACATTTAAGCCTATCGTCTGGTTCCACTGATGCATGCGCACAGTTGAGGTTTGCAACAGCGGAAAATACGTTACTGTTTGAAAAGGCGGCAGATTTGATATGCAGTTTATGTGTGCGTTCTGTAAATATCAGACACTCCAAGTCTCCCAGAAGTTCCGGGAGTCTCCTGCAGATTGATAGCGGCTCGTTGATGCCCGCAAATTAGTTAAAAATCTCCTGGAATCTAGAGCAAGCGAGTAAGAGCACGCACATACTGTGCTTCAAACTGTGTAGCGCGCGCACAACAGAGAGCGAGAGAACCCTTGCGCATGTGTAGTAAAAGTATAACATGAGGGAAAAAAGGCATTTTAAACCTTATTTTGGGGCAAAGTCATCAATCTTTTTCAGCGATTTTTATCATATTTATATGCTATTTTTATACATGCAGTTTTTATTTAATGGTGACCAGTGAAAGTGCAGTTCTGACTCTCTGCCCAATCATTTAGATAGGAGCCTGGTCTTGTTAATCCGAAATAGCTGCCCGGAGGCGTTGCCAAGATGGTGGCAGGACTTGCCAAAAAGGACTTTGGTACAGTTCGGCTCGACGCAGCGCGGCTCGCTTCACTTTTCCACTGTGCGACTCGTTCACTTTAGCTCGGTTTGCTTTTCCACTGTTGTTAGTACCGCTTCAAAGTGGGTGGGATTATAGTCTGACCGTTATAGTTTATTCGCTCCTCGGCAACCAACGAGAGGAATGTCTGCACTTCGTCCACTGACCACGATTCAGCCATTTCTTTTTTGGAAGTTTTCTTTCTTTTTTCTTCAAGCAAGTCAAGGAAGTAGATTTAAAACAGGTGCTGTGGTGGTGGCTGTTACTAGCTATTTAAATCTAGCGTCTAGAGACGGTTTGATGTCTCGCAAATACAATGACGCTGTCAGTGACGATTCTGTCTGACCAATCAGTGATCTGTGTGTTCACGTCACATTTTAGTATCCGTATGGTACACTTGGAACCTCGAGTGTGGTATCATTTCAAGCGAGCCATACCGTACCATGCAGTGGAAAAACGCCACAAGTGAGCCGTACCGAGCTGAGCCATACCGTACCATGCAGTGGAAAAGCACCAAAGCATACTGTACCGTGCCATACCGTACCATGCAGTGGAAAAGCGCCACAAGTTAGCTCGCCCCTCCCGTTTCGTGTATCATCATGACGCAAACGAATTCACACAGTTGTGGTTTAAAAATAAACATTCAGTAGAGAGTGTTGGTTTAAAAATAAACATCCTGTCAGCTAAACATGAAGTCAGCTACACTGTTTACTTCTGAAGTAAAAAATTAGGGATTCTTTTCGAGAAATGTAGCGATTCTTTTCAAGGTGGTTGTTTTACATTACAATGTATAATTGCATTGCGATTCTTATTACAATGTTTTTTTTACAATGTGATTAGACATTTATCACAGTGTTAATATACACGTTAAATTATCATTATATGTTATAATATTGTTAAATTAATCTTTTTGAAAGTAGCGATTCTTTTTGAAAATAGTGTAAAAAAAGAAATTCATTTGTACGTCTTATAAATTTATTACACTGTAATTGTTTATTACAAAGTAATTATACATTTATTACAGTGTTATAGACATTTATTACAATGTAATTGTAAATTAGTGTTATTATACATTTGTTACATTAGTGTTTCAACCCATCAGCATCAATGGAAAGCCAGTTGAACAAGTCAATGTTTTTTAATACCTTGGGACAGAGATGGACACATAAAAGCTGATTTTGCAGGGCTTTGCACTAGTTTATACAATTCGAAAAACTACAACGGATCGAAAAAAAATTATACACTTTAAAATTACTGCCTTCAATTTTTAAGTATAATCAACTTGGATGTTTAAGTAATGCATGTAACAAATTCAATTAAACTGACTTTCAAAAAAATAGTTAAATCATATATAACATGATTTATAATCATGTATATCATTGTTTAACTTATTTTATTTTCAAAATTCTTTAACTTATTTTAACGGAAAAAAGCAATGTAAAACATGTTGTTATAACTTATTGACCATATACTTTTTTAGTGTATAAATAAACACTGTAAATATTTATTGTTGTATGTCATATTGCATTAAGTAATACTAAGTTATAGAAACTTAATTTTTATTGTAATAAATATACAAGTAAGTAATAGTCCACATTATTGGTAATTAAGAATGGGAACAACCATCATTCTCATGATTCTACACATCCTTTTTGGCTAATTTAATTTGAATACTTTCAGCTTCATTCTGCAGTTTTTCCCTCAATCAGTACAGTTAAAAACAGAAAAAAAACATGTCCGCACCGCTGCATTTTTAGACTGTGCACAACCTGCATTAGGCTGTTCATCAATATTATTATAAAATAACTCCAGTTTTTTTAATCCATTTGTGCAGATGTACAACACAAAGCTGGTTTGATCCAACAGCTGCAAAATAGCATCAGGGTCAAAATGGGCATATTTAGCATAATGCCTTAACATGCCCTGCTGTAAATGAATGGCCATTAGCCAATATGAAATGGCTCAAATATGAGCTCTATCACTGCCACATGGGTGCCCCCTCATCTGGCTGGCATAAGGTGCCATCTGCCCACTGGTGTTTCAAATGCCTGTGCGCCAGATCTAGAAATCCCACTGATCTAATGAACTCAAAGATTCAATCTGTAGCTGCTTGAACTAAAGGAATGCGCATTTAAGGAAAAATGTATCTTTATTCAGTGACATAGTCATATATAAAGTATTTCTGTTTGTCCACAGCACTATATATCAGGCCCGGATTGGCTAATCGGGAGCACCGGAGAATTTCCGGTGGGCTCGGTCTGTTTTATTGTCAAGGAGGGCCGGTGTTGTCTCGGCACTGGGTTGAATGATTTCCCTAATAGGCTCCAGTCACAGCACAGCCCCACTATATTTTTATTATTATTTTCTCTAAACATTTTGATACGAAACATGCACAATAGTAGCGCTTACGAGTCAGGGCCGTACCCACCATATCGCAACGAACCGACCTCATCATCAGCACTCAAACACCGCTCGTCGCGGCAATGGCTTTTAGATGACAGATCAAAGCAGGATTTATTTTCACAGAAGCACGCGCCACACACAAATCCTAACGCGACGCTTCACGAGATAATAAGATGCAAGTGGCTAAACTAAACAGCTGTTTACGATATAAGTTTTAAACGACCGACATAAATAATCAGTTTGCAAAGACTATCAATCAAAGCTCAACTTTGGGATAGGGGAGATTTACAGGTAAAGACAAAGAGACTGCGAGAAGAAGAACGAGAGAAGGAGAAACAGGAAGAGAATAGCCTATATTGCATACTGTGCCCAGAATGAGAATAACTTTATTACAATGGATTTCTATTTAACACAGATGTGAGGTCAGCTTGGACCTTCGGACCTCGGTCATTTTATTACATTCAAAAATAAAATTTCATGCTCTTTTAATGATTAATTAGGCATGTTTAAACCACCTCTCATGAGTATTTGCAATTCATGTTGCTGCGAGAAGCGCAGTGAACGGGGCTTAAGAGCGCGTTGTGAATGAGGGCACGAGTGCAGCCTCTGTGTTGCCAGATCCCCCTAATGGAAAGGTGCAGTAATCTCCTGCACCTGTTTTCTGATTTAATGTGACACTTTAGGAAGTTATTAAAGTGGAAAGTTGCATGTAGTGTTAGTGATATATTAATCTTATTTCCAAAACACAAGCTTTGTAACTAATTTCGGATTATTTTTATTATTATTTTGTTTTATTTTGCTTGTTTTTCGTAGCAATATCTGGCAATTTCCGTCTGCGTTAATAAATAAATAAATAAAAAAGCTTATAGACAAACTGTGATTGCATAAAGCTACCACATTCGGTAAGACAAACACAATGATCATAGTTATTATCTGAAAGAAAAGTGTACGGCTATTGCACTGAATAGAAAATTATATTTTTAAAAAATACAATGAATTACAAGGCTGTACAGAACAGTGCACTATTGCTTATATACTGAGGTGACTGAGTCAGTCATGATCTAAAGTGGGCCGGTCTAAGTCATGAAACTCCAGGGCTGAAAATGAGTCCCACTCCGGCCCTGCTATATATTTATATATAAAAACACACTCTACTGCGGTTTTCCCCATTTCTGTTTAGTTTCTCCTTTTTGCAATCTCTGTTCGTTATGAGCTGTGACATGTACTGTACTTTGCTCCCACACAAACACAAATGTGTAGGAATTTAATTGTGGCATCAATATTTAGACCACTAGATAATGTGCAACACATCAGTGGGCTGTTTGGTCATAATATTAGCTTTTTCCAATTAGCACCAAGTTAGTTTAAGTGATAAACATAATGTGTGCGTGCATAATGTAATGGCTAAGTGCTTGATATTTCTATTACTGGTATATTAATAAATCAGCATGATGAATCAAATGTTTCACTCATAAAATGACTTTTTTTGAGGTAAGAGCAAATGAATAAATAATTGATTAACACTATAAACATGTTGCCTTCAAATAAATTAATGTCTCTTGCCAATATTCGGTTTGTGATTTAGATTAAACATTTCAAATTAAAGTACAAAATAAAAAGCTATTAAATGGTGCATGAATATTTGGGGTCTTTTATTGGACACTCCATCTCACTAAACATGTTAATTATAGATGACCTGTTCTTGAAGATCTGCTCTAGCGTAAAATAACTTTCTGTGATTTTTATTGAGGAATGAAGTCTAGATGTTTCCTCCAGTCTCACGCTGGTAAGACAGGCACAAACACATTCATAGAAATCATTTTATTTTTGTGTAATCGCACGCATATCTGCTATTGTGTGCTGAGAGCAGCAGTTTCTCGCTATTTGGTACATTGAACAGACAGTGCTGAGTGTTAAGAACAGCCAGAAAGCTTTAACTCTGTCTCAACCCACTCATGTGCCACATTCAGCCCACTAGATTTTGGATACAAGGAGTATGGTTATGGTTATGGATGGTTAGCTCGTCTTGGTCTGTTGGTAAAAACAAGGTAGACATTGAATGCACGGTTTCAAGAGAAGTGGACAAACATTGATAAATATTTGTAATTGTGGCATTAATTGTTGCAGGGCTCAGCAATAAGGATCGATAAGTAGTGTTTTCCTGCAAAAGTGTGTTGACATGAATTTATACTCACCGGCCACTTTATTAGGTACACCTGTCCAACTGCTCGTTAACACTTAATTTCTAAGCAGCCAATCACATGGCAGCAACTCAGTGCATTTAGGCATGTAGACATGGTCAAGACAATCTCCTGCAGTTCAAACCGAGCATCAGTATGGGGAAGAAAGGTGATTTGAGTGACTTTGAACGTGGCATGATTGTTGGTGCCAGAAGGGCTGGTCTGAGTATTTCAGAAACTGCTAATCTACTGGGATTTTCACGCACAACCATCTCTAGGGTTTACAGAGAATGGTCCGAAAAGAAAAAACATCCAGTGAGCGGAAGTTCTGTGGGCGGAAATGCCTTGTTGATGCCAGAGGTCAGAGGAGAATGGCCAGACTGGTTCGAGCTGATAGAAGGGCAACAGTGACTCAAATAACCACCCGTTACAACCAAGGTGGGCAGAAGAGCATCTCTGAACGCACAGTACGTCAAACTTTGAGGCAGATGGGCTACAGCAGCAGAAGACCACACCGGGTGCCACTCCTTTCAGCTAAGAACAGGAAACTGAGGCTACAATTTGCACAAGCTCATCGAAATTGGACAATAAAAGATTGGAAAAACGTTGCCTGGTCTGATGAGTCTCGATTTCTGCTGCGACATTCGGATGGTAGGGTCAGAATTTGGCGTCTACAACATGAAAGCATGGATCCATCCTGCCTTGTATCAACGGTTCAGGCTGGTGGTGGTGGTGTCATGGTGTGCGGAATATTTTCTTGGAACTCTTTGGGCCCCTTGGTACCAATTGAGCATCGTTGCAACGCCACAGCTTACCTGAGTATTGTTGCTGACCATGTCCATCCCTTTATGACCACAATGTACCCAACTTCTGATGGCTACTTTCAGCAGGATAATGCGCCATGTCATAAAGCTGGAATCATCTCAGACTGGTTTCTTGAACATGACAATGAGTTTGCTGTACTTAAATGGCCTCCACAGTCACCAGATCTCAATCCAATAGAGCATCTTTGGGATGTGTTGGAACGGGAGATTCGCATCATGGATGTGCAGCCGACAAATCTGCGGCAACTGTGTGATGCCATCATGTCAATATGGACCAAACACCCTGAGGAATGCTTCCAGCACCTTGTTGAATCTATGCCACGAAGAATTGAGGCAGTTCTCAAGGCAAAAGGGGTCCAACCCGTTACTAGCATGGGGTACCTAATAAAGTGGCCGGTGAGTGTAGTTGTCAAGGAAATCAAATGAAAAATGAATTTAAGTATATATTTAAATATATAAGTATTTTATAAGTATATTTAAAATAAGTTATGATGAATGATGTTATATAATAAGGACTAAATCAGCATACTAGAATGATTTCTGAAGGATCATGTGACATTAAAGACTGAAGTATGGCATTTTTGGATAGAATAAATTAATAAATTAAAAACCAGTTGACCGGTAATTATAATAAATGAAATAAAATGATGAAAATTATATAAATATATTAATAAATAAAAAAATTACTAAAGAAGTGAGACTATTGTTCTGATTGGGACAGCTGACAAAAACCTAACTATTAAGCCCTATCTAGTTAGACTCATGTTTGTTGAAACACTTGTAACTGCTCAACTGGCCCCCGATGGATGGATAATAGGGGTGTAAACGGTACATGTATTCGTATTGAACCATTTCGGTTCAAGGCTTTCGGTTCGGTACGCATACAAACTGAACGGTTGCTTGGACCATTTTCCTGCCGGCAAAATTCGTGCTGGCGCGGCCAACACAACGTTGCACAACATCAAATGGCAAGCGTAATGAAAGCAGAACGAAACTGCGCTACTCATTATGTGCTTAACGGATCGTTTATCAGTTCGGACCAGCAACGTATGTGCAGCGCGAGCCGATCTCGATCAAGCAACACTGTTACCACACCGCGCTTAGAGTTCCGGTAAAGAAAACATTTGAATTCGCCACTGAAGTAATAACATCGCTGCGAGATCTAGTGAGATGCATTCACATTTATCTGTTATTAACCGTAGATCTCTATTAGATTAAACAGCGCTGTCATGGAAACCAGGAGAAACATTATTGTGCCGTGAATGAACTAGTAATACTTTACGTCCACAGACCAGCAACATTTACCATGGATTTAATATAGTAACTCTAACTGGAACCAGTTTGGCTGGAATGGTGAAATGCTTTGAAGTACTTCACACATCTTTTTCCAGCACTTCAAAATTCAAATATTATATAAATAAATATATATTTAAACGTTATTTTTAATGTGATGACCATAACATTATTTGTTCATCCTTCACAGATGACCCCCATTTATAAACCTGAAAGTTTCAAGATCTAGGAAAACTCACACTTATTTAAAAATATTCGTTCTTTAAACAAATAGGAAATTTCTCTGGCATTTCTTTCTTTTTGCTGCATCGAAAACGTACCGAACCGTGACTTGAAAACCGAGGTACGTACCGAACCGTGATTTTTGTGTACCGTTACACCCCTAATGGATAACACCACCTCGAGTTTGAGTTTCCCGTTTTAGAGGTTACAAGTTAACCATGCAGCGGAGCTCTCCGACAGTCTGGGTTCAGCGTTGGCGGTAGTGAAACAGGCTGGTGGCATCTAAGTCACTGGAATACCTAATGGCTTCTGCAAACAGCTTTACAACCTGTAGAAAAGGGAAACGGGCATTTAATGCTAGAACCAAAATAATTCATGAAATATTTAAGAGACAAGGCTGACCTGGAAGTTTGTGATAAGAGGTACTCCATAATCGACCGCCATTCTCCTGATCTGGAAGTTATCCTTGAGGAACTTGGTGTTGTTATTCGGTAAGTTGACCACAAGGTCAATGTGTCCTTCGCTGACAAGTCTATTCAGAGCATAATGCAAAGAGTGATATATTATAAACCTTTTACAAATTTTAAAAGGTATACTTAATCATTTTTTGGCCCTCATGAGCCAACCGATTCATTGTAAAATAAACCAGTTTTCATTAGGCTACTGATATAACCAGATTCTTCTGATTCTTAATCAGAAATGTTAAATCATATATGTGAAGCTGCGTTACAAGCTCCCTCTGATTAGTTATACATTTGATTAGCTGAATCTGTGATCCAACTTTAGTAAACATCTCTCACTAAGACAAAATGGTAAAGGACTTTTACTGCAACCCTTAAGGGCAGACGGCAGACATCCTTGTATCTCAGTATTGTAGTGTAGTTTCTAAAGGCATTTTGCTACAACAGAGCTTTGCTCCAGAGCAGAATGCTAACATAAGTGACACAAAGATGCCACAAATGCACATATATGTGATGCGAATCTGGGAAAACCCACCACATGGTGAAATTTGACATATTACAGGTTTTGAGAACAATTTAAAGCTGGCTTCAAGCCCTTTCCAAATCTGTTTTTATTTATTTTATTGTTTGTCTGTAACAAAAGTTGTGGTTATCTGAAGTCCGCTGATCGCTGTGATTTTCAGAAAGGTAATTTTGAGAAAAACAGGTTTAAATGAACGGTCACATCCAGCTAGCACTACGACTGGCGCTCTTTTTCTATTGCCTTTTTTTCATATCACATATTTTAGTAATCATCATAGATTAGGTATCATTCAAAAGCTTACAAACTCAAAATTCAAACTGAAAACCGATTTGAAATTGGACTGAGAGGCGAGCAAGGTCTTTTAAATGAGCAGCTTCAGACTCTGTTGTTCTCTTGTGCTCCACATCATACCACACGATAACGCTGGACAAAAACAAACAAATAAACTTGCGTGCCGTTGTAGTTTACACAGGACTGGCGGAACCTTTATTCTGTTATGTGGTTTATTTTGATAGGTGAACTGTCTTTTTAGAGTTAAGAGAAGGAGAGCTAAATGGGTGATGTTGTTGTTTTTTGCCCCTCCGCTCCGCCTGCGTGTTCTTAAAGAGTAACTAAACACTTAACCTACTTTTTTTAGTTAATGATCTGTAAGAATGGATCTTTATTAATACCAGTCATTGATTCGAGTAACTTTTTTGGCATTTGTTTATAAAGTGTTCTATTTCTACAATATATGGTGTAAAAGCGTCTTAGTGCTGCCCTCTTCAGGTTGAACGGTGGCTACTGCAGTTGAATTTTCCTATTGGATGTGACGTAGGCAAGTTCCATACAAAGAGATGTGTCTCAGGTGCACGCCCCCCTCCACTTTTCCAGCATTTTTTCAAATATTGCCAGTGGGTGGAGTCAGGCTCTGACCAGGGGTTTAGTTACCCTTTAAAGAGAAAGTTGTTTTCAGCTGGCCAGTATAAATCACTATTTTTCAGCACTAAACTAGTGAATTTTCCCAAGATATATTCAGACATGATAAACAAGATGTTATAGAATAATAATTTATTGAAAAACAATTTTGACAAAAAACTGACATTCAATCTATTTTTAGACCTTACTGAAAACGTATCAGCACGACATCCAACGAGTTTTCCTAGATCGCATCACATAATATATACAGTGCCCTTTTGGATCGGTAATATTGTGAAATATTATTACAATTTAAAATATCTGTTTTCTATGTGAATATCTTCAGGGTGTAACGATACTCTCATGTCACGATTCGATACATATATCACGATACTGAACTCACGATACGATATTATTGCGATACTCTAAGACATATTGTAAAAGGTTAACAAAAAAGTACTGTTGATTAAAATGCTAACTTTGATATTACACAGGGCTCCAGACTGTGACCAAATGGTTGCATCTTGCAAGATTTTGAATTTTATATCCAGTCGCACATGTGCGACCAGTAAATTTGCCTCACGTTAAATGCATGGTTAAGCGTGGAAGGGGCACGTCAATGAATCCGTGACAAGAATAGCACACGTAAACGTCTGTGGGAAGGAGACGGAGACAAAAATCATAACTATGTGCGTCTGAACAATAAGCGATCTATCGACTCGTTAGTCGTTACCTAGCAGTGAATGCAAAAAAAAAAAAAAGTGGAACAAAAATACCCTACTCATATATGATTAGGACCGTTGAGCGGCAGCAGCGACCCGAACCACAGACAGTAAAATAAAGCCCCGAACTAGCCAGTCACGGGCCGATCTCGATCACGCGACACTGTTAGGAGATCCAGTGAAGAAATAAACTGAATTCGCCTCAGAATTAATAACATCATCACTACGAGATCCAGTGAGAAACACTCCGATTCGGCACAGAGTTAGTCTGTTATAAACCATAGATATCATTTCAAACAGAGCTGATGTGGAAACCAGGAGAAACACTTATAGAAGGCTTTCAGTCCACAGATCAGCAACATTCACCATGGATTTAGGCTAATGTAGTGACTTAACTCTAACCATAAATATGATAATGTGGAAGAAATAGTCAAACGCTTACAAGTAGCCTACTACACATCTTTTCCCAGCACTTCAAAACTATAATATCATATATATATATATTTTTTTTTTTATGT
>JAQIUQ010005483.1:37500-110361 GCA_030378365.1 Hybognathus amarus
TTAGATCAGTGGGAGAAACACTTATAGAAGGCTTTCAGTCCACAAATCAGCAACATTCACCATGGATTTATGCTAATGTTGTAAGTTAACTCTATCCATAAATCTGATAATGTGACAGAAATATTCATTCGCTTACATGTAGCCTACAACTACTGATCTATATAGAATGTCATTATTTAGATCAGTGCCTACTACACATCTTTTTCCAACACTTCAAAACTACTATATCATATATAAATGTTGTATTTTTTTGTGATGACCAACACATTTTTTGATCATCCTTTAAAAATTGTCCTAAAATGAAAAATGTTAATATGTTAGAAACATTGTAAACAGTAGGATGTTCATTGGCTATTTTCACTCTTTAATATACGTTTTCACTTCTTTTGTTTTTTAACTAATATTAAGACATCATGAATGATAATAACTAAAGTTAATTTCATCGACACCCTAAATTAAGCTTAGTGATTTATTGTCAGCCCCAGTGCTACCAGATTTTTTTTTTTTTTTTTTGGTAGAACTCAGTGTGAGTTCTCATTTGAGGTGGTGCTGCCCTCAAATTTGAGTCTGGAGCCCTGTGAAATTAAAATAAAACTGCATATTGTAATATTTGAATTTGTCAGTATTACAGTTATTTTGGGGGAAATGTTAATAATTGCATTGCAAGCTGCTTGCGCTCCTAAAATTTTCAGTCAGGGGCAACAGCGCGCCTAGTCAGAAAAAGTTAGTCTGGAGCCTTGAAGTAGTACTTTTGACAATAAAACAAAAATATATTAATCTGAGTGTGGCTTAATTTGTTTACATTTTAAGTGTTTTTTATGATAATACCCCACCATTGGTATATCACTATGTTATTTGGTACGGGGGCCCAGACAGATGGTTTGTACCCAGGGCCCAAAATTTGGTGCTACGCCCCTGCCTATAGGCTCTATGCACAACTTACTTCCGCATTCTGTAAAACAGGTCGCATTGCTTCCGGTTCAGGTCTTTTGTATGTGCTTCATGAATTTTTTTGAGGTTTTACTCAAGATAACTTAAAAGGAGCAAGCAAAGATTAGCATAACCAATGTCCCTCACATGTGCAGATTGATATTTAAACGTTTTATATTTTCTTCTTCACAGTAACGTTTAGATATTTAAATGGAATAAAACGCCAATAACAAAGTGAACTAGGTAGGTAACAGTGTTGGGGAGTAGTTAACTACAAGTAGCGTAGCTACTAACATTACATTACATTTTTCAGTAGCTTGGCAGTAGCTTAGTTGCTTTTTAAACAGTGTAGCTTTTCCAGTAGCTAACTACTTTTTGCAGCAAGTAGCGGTGTCAGCGTGAGCAAAAGCTACATTGCTACATTGTCGAGCCTGCGCAAATCAGCGCGATGCAAGGATATTCTTTTTCTTGTTAGATTACAAACTCATTTTTTGCCATTACAGCCACCTGTTAATCACACAGCTAACGGTTCACTGATGTACAGAAGTGGGTTGATGCACCCATATTATGATTATATAGCAAGACGTGACGGCAGATTTGGAGGATGGAGAAAACAACAAACGTTAATTCTCATGGCCTTATTTGTCCAAGTTCAATCAGTATTTTTGAGAAAATGTTCTACATGCAGTTTACGTTGGATGTATATTTCGTTCTTACAATGTTGTAGGCTATTTGTTGCAATTTTGCATTTTTGACAAACAGTCAGAGATATTTTAGTGTTGTGTGTTAATAAAACAATACTCTTTGAAATCGTAATTGCATTGCCTTGTTTTAAAACACTAAATATTTTATTTAAAACATTCCTCAGACACTTATTCAGTTATTTATAATATATGTTGTTCAAAAAGCAAAAGTAGTTTCAATGTAGCTAGCTACTTTTTGATTGTAACTTGTAGTGTAGCTAACTACTTTTCTAAACGGGTAGCTTGACTGTAGTTAAACTACTTTAACTTACGAGTAGCTTGTAGCACTACAGTTTCAGAGTAGCTTCCCCAACACTGGTAGGTAAGATGATTACCTTAAAAATCCATAGATATCATAGTCAGTTCTTACGGCCGTTAACACTTTCTCTGACAAGCGGATGCGATGAGACCCATTTTCCGGTTTGGTCACGTGACGCTCGGTATAAAGCCTATTGGCTACTGTTTTACATAATGGATATGCTAATTCAATTCAATGTTTGTTTGTAATTAATAGCCATGTCGTCAATATTATAATATCAAGCTACCATAGATGAATCAGCAAATTTGAAAAATCGATTTGCATTATAGCCTGAGGCAAGACACTTTAACCAGAAAAATAAGCAACGGACATGACTATCAGCCTGCAGACATAGGATAGTTATCCTGACCAATTATTTTGTCCGTCTAATCATGCATTATTTTACTTGCAAGAATGTAGCCCCTACCAAGCTTAGGAATCAGTATACTTTCACATCTCGAGCTGGCGTGAGCTGCCCGCCCCGGCTCTACAGGGATGCTTGAGTGTGTTGAGCGCCCTCAAAAGAAAGCAATGCAGTCTACATTGGATGCAGCGAGGGCGAAGCTACACAACACATTGCTAACAGTAAACTGATCGCCCACACGCTCTGTTTCTTTGGTTTTACTTGCTGCTTCAGCCATGACAACATACAGAGGTAAAAAACACACTCGTTGGGCTCTCGCGTCGGAATTTGAGAAAGTGGGGGAAGTGACGTATGCCATAAAGCAGTCGAATTTTGTAGTTCCTTTTTTGTGCTCGGGTTCCTACCCGCTCCCCTAAGTTACAGAGTGCCAGTAAAAGCGATACAGACACTGTCAGGCTATAGCAGACCTGTCATTCAACCTATTGTAATTGGATAGTACCATGATGTACTCAAGGGTTTTGGAAAATTCTAAAGTTTGAAAAAACTACATAGTAACTGCTTTAAAGCAGCACTTTGCAAGAATTCCCATTTTGTTAAACTGTGAACCCTAGAGTTGCGATTAAGGATGCAACGATTACAGATTTTGTAAGTACGATTATTGTCTGAGAAATAATCACGGTTTAACGATCATCACGATTATTATGCATCAATTAATTTCACAACACTACCAATGTATAATATCACATGAACACTCAATACTAGATTTTAGTATTTTAGATTTTAGTTTGTTCTACATTTATTTTCAACCTGAGGTAGAAAACATGAAAACAATTTCTTGTTGGTATTTGACTTTAAAAACATACATAATATTATAAAGGAATAATAAATCCCAATGAAAATATTACAAAGTCTTTGGATCTAGGCTAATGAATTAAATGTAAGCTAAATATTAAAAATGTATTTCTTTTTTTAAAAAACTAATTAAAACCACGTTTCCTAAAGTAAAACACAGTCTTCTTTACAATGAATGATATTTGCATTCTTTATAACTACTTCCATACATCATTCTTTATTCTTTCAAGCAGACATATTTATTAGTATGAATACAATTAATCCTTATTAAAGGGGTGATGAACTGAGAAATAAAATTTTCCTTGAGCTTTTGACATCTAAGAGGTCATCATATTATAAGAATATCCTGTAAGTTTCAGAACTGAAAACGACCTTGTTAGTCCAATAAAAGCTTTTACTGACACCAGCCTCAACAAACGCTTCGTTTTTGAAAGTGTGGAAGTATGACGTAAAGACGAAGAAACCCCACCCGCTCATCAACGCCTACTTCAACACGGCCGGTCTAGCCCCGCCCACCGATTCACGCATTCACGCATAGGTAAACAAAAGCATACCTCGTGATGACACACCGGAGCGAGCTACCAGCAATAATCATTTCGTTGACAAAATGTTGTGCCGTGCCTGACTGTGGAAGAAGACAGTTGCTGCATAAGCTTCCTCTGGATTCCAATATTAGGAATGCCTGGTTAAAATTTGTTTTTAATGACGTTCCAGCAGATGAGTGTAAAACATTATCCGATATGTTCGCTTCATTTCACCGAGGATTGTTTTGTCAACAAGACACAGTTCGAGGCTGGATTTGCAGACCGATTAAGAGAAAAGAACGGTGATGTGCCGTCTATATTGGATCTGACAGGAATTGTGCAACACACGGACTCTGGGTCGAACATGTATGGGCGAATCCGGTTGCCATTTGACAACATTGGACGTTTTCCCCCACGTGCACCGATGGGTGAGTTAAACTCATTATAATATAAGAGGGAGAAATGAAGACGACACAGATATGCATTTTGTGTATGACCTAGAAGTATTTATTCAGCGATCGGCGGTTAAAGTTAATCTGTACGGAACATTGTTGTTGTACGGAACATGATTAGTCTATGTTACCTTCTATATTGGATCCAACAGGAGTGGTGCAACACACTTATGTGAGTAATATTTTTATTTTAGAAATAATAATCTACTCGGCTAGCATTGCATTGTTACAGATTGTTTGATATCTAATAATTATGTGTATGTGTCTACAAGTATCCGTTGTATTCGAGGCATGGGCGTCAGTTTCGTTTGAAATGTACTGGGGACAGAGATGTATTCGGATGGGCATTTTCAAAAGTGCTGGGTACAATGACGCATTCATTCTTTTTTCTCTTTCAAGTAGGTCATGTTTTGAAAGACGATGTGCTGTAGCTTCCTGACGTACATAAATAAAAATAAGCACAATGTCCTAGTATAGTGAGTATACACTGTATATACGCCCTTTATTGCATGTGTACAGTGATGGTCCAGAGGTAGATTTTTTGCCTAGCGTGTCGGGACTCGGGAGGTTCGAGGTTCTAATCCGCACTCGTATAGTTTTTTTTCCCCTCATCAAAACCAATAATGTTTATCAGTGGTTAAATTGATATAATATTTATCAGTGGTTGTATATGTTTTGATGAGGGAAAAAGATATACGAGAGCGGATTAGAACCCATGAGAAACAGGGACACGTTGGTTTGTGTGCATTTTGATTTGTGATTTCACCGGAACGAATCTCCGCAACGGATTGAAGCGCGTTTCCGAGAGAAGACAACACATTTCAGTGCTAGATCGCCTGTTATTTAACAAACAAATGAAACGAATGCTGTTAACTGGAGATGTTTTATTTGTATTGGTACATCTGTGCCGCGAGATGTTTCAAAAGTGGTGGGGACAAAATCGACCCTGGCAAAAAGTGGTGGGGACATGTCCCACCTGTCCCTCCCGTAAATTACGCCTATGATTCAAGGTGCTGTTGGTTCATTGTCCTGCGATTCGGAATCGGACTCTGGGTCGAACATGTATGGGCGAATCATTCCGGTTGCCATTTTACAACAGTGGTTTTCAAAACAAACTCCCCACGTGCACCGACCGAAACCAACAACAGAGTTGAAGCTCATTATAATACGCAAAACTGTTATCCACTCACAGCAGTGTGCGTTTACTTCCTAGTCTTCAATGCGAAACGCCCATAAAATCCGAGCATTTTTCAAGTAGGCTGAAAACTAGGGAAGAAAATAGCCCATAACTTATTCATTTTGATGTTTTTGAATGTAAAAACCAAGCGAACGTCATAAGTTGACCTCAGACAACAAAACAAAAACATTTAAAAAGCCAGTTCATGACCCCTTTAAAGCTATTAACAATCAGTGAATGCGTTTCTCTTTTTATTTTGTTGCTTGATCAATATTAAGGACAGACCGCCTAAGGTTTATTATCTACTGTCTGTCACTTTAAGACGTCGGATCATGTCCAATGACATGCGGATATCAATTGCACTGATGCACATCCGATACACTCACAACTGTTTAAGACATAACCGACATAGTTTACATGAATACTGTCCAAAACGGACATTTAGACATAATGTTGTGTGTATTGGTCTATTCAGACACGAAAGAGAGCTCAGTTCAGTCCTCGCACGCTTTATATGTGTCACAGCATGGCTGCACACATCTGGTCAGGTGTGTGTCCACAGAAAACCATACCGAATACAGCTCTTTTTTGCATCGTCACTATTATTCAGATCTATAGCCTATGTCTGCTCTACTCATTCTCCCAGACGTTCACATTTTTATGATATTTTTTACATATGGGACCGTGAGGTAGATCAGCACGTTAGAGTACAAATGTGCGCATCTAACACAAACGCAAGACATCAGCTTCCCAGATCGTCTCTATCTAACATTTGTGTCTAGTTTTTATTTGTTGACGAAAATGTCAGTAGATTTTCTTTATAGTTTGTCATTCAAAACTAGCTTTTATTAAGTCTCGTCTCGTTTTGTCTGTGAAAAAATGTCGTTGACAAAAATATTAAATG
Source organism: Hybognathus amarus (assembly GCA_030378365.1). Taxonomy (NCBI): domain Eukaryota; kingdom Metazoa; phylum Chordata; class Actinopteri; order Cypriniformes; family Leuciscidae; genus Hybognathus; species Hybognathus amarus. The sequence continues at coordinate 43,745 of JAQIUQ010005483.1, forward strand.
GAAACTTTTTTTCACGGCAAGTTTTGCTGACGGTCTTCTTCAATTACACCCTTGTCATTCTTAGTGTCCCCTAAATACTCCAACTGCTGACTTGAGGCGTTTTTCGGTGGAAATAGAGCGTCGCTGCTTAGTCCCTCTGCCATAGTGACTGATGAGCACTTTAAGCTGGTGCGCCGCTGCTGTAACTTGGTTTTTGTTTTGTGTTAGTTGCCCGTGCGGAACACTCGGTGTAGAATAGTCTTCACGATTGATTAACCGTGACGTTTTAAATCACGTTTAATTGTGAAATCCGGTAATCGCTGCATCCCTAGTCGTGATTAAGTACTTGTAAATCTGTCGTAAATAGCATTCACAATAAATTCACAATAGAGATGTCTCTGCACTCACGGCCTGATCCCCTGCCCCTGTATACCCGTACCTGTTCAGTAGGATGGAAGCTGTAACGAGTGGAAAAAGGCGTGGCCCCTTTAAGAGCTGCGCCCTGCTGAACTGTCGGCAGTCTGTATTGTATGCGCCTCGAACACTACATGTATACAGTGCCGGGTTATTTCTGTTTAATGCTTATTTTATCAGATCTTTCTTGCAGTAAAGCATTCGTTACATCGCAAAACCTGATATCACGCGACACCTCCTGATGCTGCGGCCGACGCGAACCCACCCCCGGCTCTAAGTTGCAAGTGTGTTTTTTTCCGTTCACAGGCAACAGGGGGGCAAGATGCCCAACATTCAACCCAAAAATAGTCATATAACCATTGCAATAACTCTGAAGCTATTCAGTTAAGGTAAGAAAAAAAAACTGCATAGAGCTGCTTTAATACATATGGGGCCCTATTTTAACGATTCTGAAACGCAAGTGACAAAGCGCAAAGCGCAATTAACTTTGTGGGCGGATCCCGGCGCTGTTGCTATTTTCCGGCGGGATAAATGCCTCTTGCGCCTGGCGCAAATCTAAAAGGGGTTGGTCTGGAGTAGCTTCATTATTCATAGGTGTGGTTTGGGCGTAACGGAAATAAACCAATAAGAGCGTCATATCACATTCCCTTTAAGAGCATGATGAACGAGATGCACTTGTTCCGTGGCGCAATTCTATTTTAACGGCGCATTTACCAGGCGCGCTTCAGCATCGGTTCACAGCCGAGTAGAACGATGTTCTCGTCAGGGCCGTAAAAGAAAGAGAAGGGACACTGAGGATGGGACAAACCCACCCAAATTAGCTTCGGGTTAAACATGCATATAATAATTTGGGTAAATGTGTAAGCTTTATGCCTGTTTTTCCCATCATCATGGACACAACAATGATTTCCCTCATGTTTATATATTTTTCCGTATAATAATGTATCATTTGCAAAAAGTAAAATGCATCTGTGTTGATGATGAGAATCATCTACAGTGTATCCGCGTTGTTCACACTCTGTATTATGGCCAAGCATGCACGCTTAAAATAGCATCTGAATATACGCGCAACGCGCCACTGACTTTAGACCAGGTTTTTTCTGGTCATTGGCGCAATTGTTTTCTGGAACTGCAAAATAGCACCAGGGATTGTTTGCGCCGACACACGCCTCCTTTTTGCGCCAACCCGCCACGGAAGCGCAAGTTCATTTGTTAGTTTACCGACGTGCGTCTGTGGAGGAAAAAAGCCTGCTTTGCGCGAGTGCACAATAGGAATGATAAATGCGTCAGTGTATAAAGTCATTTGCGCCGGGTGCAAGATAGAGCCCCTTGTGTGTACATCTCCATTAAGCTCATTAATGATCTTTAAATATTTTCAGAAATTGTTTTCCTACTTGAAAACCTCACATTATGGTGTTTATCATTTTATGAGGAAATAACAACTGGCTCTGATCAAAACAAGCCAGAAAGGTTTATGTACTACAGTGTTAATCAGAGAGGATGTAAAGCAGACAGTCTTTTGAGATTTATCCCTTAAGGAAAGTAAAAAAGGTTTCTCCTTTACTTGTATCCCAATGAGAATCCCCTTCTGGGGAAGCTTGAATCCTGTAGAGAGCATGGCCTTCAGGAAGGCAGAATAGATGTTTGGTCCAAAGCAAGCCACCTGCAGAGAACAAAAGAGAATGCTGAAAAACAAGAGCAAGAAAGAAATATCTTCATCCTTAAGATGATGAGCAAATCTGCAAATATTCATTGCAGCATACAGAAACTCCTGGATAAATTATTCATTCATCTCCATTAGAACAACATTCAAAGCCAAGGTGAGATAAATCAAACATATTAATGTTGCTAGACTAAAGGTAGACTGGTGTGATATTACAATTATTAAGAAAAAAGAAAACGGACAGAATGGGGCCATCATAAAATCTGGGATGGAGATATTATACTTCCTGTTCTAAAGCTGAAAATCAGTGCGGAACGTTAAAAACACTCCTCCTGCTTCATTGTCCTCCAGGCTGGTTTCTATGGTTTTCCCGTTGCCAGGGAGAGCAGGTACAGCGACCCGAAGTGGAAACATTCAAATAAGCTTTGCTGAATTTTAAGGCAGGACAGAAAGTACCCCTACTAGATGTAATTATGAGAACTAATATGGCTAAAGATGGACAATAAGTTAATGTTTATCCCTGATGGTGGGGCTGTTTCCCAAATAACTGTGATGAAAACATGAGCTGGACAGATGTAACAGTAATCAGGCAGCTTTATACCTCTCCAGTGGAGGCCATCTCACAACGCAGGACAGGGTCAGCTTCTCTCAACCGAGGCCAGGAAAACATTGGAGCCTAGCAAAGAGCATAACAATATTCAAATTAAAGTAGTCTTTCACATTTTAGGCCAATACACCAAAGCTGCATTTATTCAATCAAAATTAATAAAATATAGTGAAATACTACAATTTAAAACAAGTATTTTCCATTTTAATACATTTTAAAAAGTTATTAATTGCTGTGATGGCAAAGCTAATTTGTCACATTCATTACTCCAGTCTTCAGTGTCACATGATCCTTCAGAAATAATTTCAATATGCTGATTTTCTGCTCAATAATTCTGTAAACTGATATATAACTGATATATTTTATGATTCTATGTTAATAGAAAGTTAAAATGAAACTTGTCTGTATTTACTGTCACTTTTGATCTATACAATGCATTATATATATATATATATATATATATATATATATATACACACACACACACACACCGAGTATATTATATGCACAATGTAAAAAAAAATGTACAAAAAAGTCTTTAACAAAATCTCAATCCTTATTTTACACAAGTTTCTCAAAATTCACCAAAAACATTGAAAACTAAGCAATACAAATGTCTGATTAGATATTATATTTCTCAATCACTTTTAAACATGATGTACAGTAGGCATCCATTTATTAAAAAAAAGCCCATCTAATACAAATGCTGCTTACTTCCAGACACGTATCTGTGAAGCATTATTGCTCCGTGTTTAGCAAGAATCCTGGGAACAAGAAAGCGAGAAAATGTATACCTGCCTAATGAAAGTTTAATGTGTCCATTTTTAATATAGGGTTAATGGTTTCAAGAGCATTTGACATGTTAAGGCGATTCTTACCAATAAAATGAGATTATAAGAGAACTACTCAATTATGAGAAAACAGGAAACCTGCTTCACCACTGCCACCCACAGGCCAAACCATAAGCAGACAAAATGCAAAAACATTTGAGGAAGAGACATAAACTTAAAGGACACATGAAAACACTTAAAAACGGTTGTGATACCTCAATTTAAGCAGAACACGAGTAATGTGAAAAAGGATGCTGGATAAGTTTTAATTTTGGGTGCTACTGACAGTCATGCTTATCCACCTTAATTTGCAATGCAGATGTAGGCTATTTTCTGTGAATGTGTGAGATTTCAAATTCATTGGCTGGTATAACTGTAAATAACTCTACGAATAATAAGTGCAGAACGTCGCAAAAGTGTTTGTTTATAATTAAGAAAATACAATAAAATAAATGCGATAGAAAAACAGTTTGCAATATTAATTGTTAAATTTTGTCCCGCTAAAAATAATTGGAAGCGAATGAGACAAGAAGCCTTGCACATTCATGTTACAAATGGCTGCATCTGCTTTTAAGTTTAAAATAAGCTGGATAGAACATGATGAGACTGCTAAAGTCTGAATGTTGTGGACTAGACCAACAGGGGAGCAGGTTTGACTTCTATTCAAGCAGTTTTCGAGTGACGGGGTGATCTGATTGCCCTGTGAGAAGTGACATCCTTATCTCTCCAATTAAAGGCAGACAGCTCCCATTACCTGCTCAGGGGACACGGCGCACAGATTAACACACCACCTCGGCCTCCACTGCAGCGCGCCACCAGGGGGAACTCATCCTTGAAGCCATCTAATCAGCCCTGGATAAGCCAGCCTCACTTACGTATGTAAATGAAAGAGGAAGCCGCACCGGCAGGAATAAACAAGAAGCTTTGATGCATTCTGTTATTGATGCATTGTTGGCTGTTAATGTGGCAGAAATCCCAGTGGGCACCAGCACCAGGCTGAACTGTGGAGGTGAAGGACACTACTCTACTATTACTACTACTACTCCTCCAAACCGGGCGCTGTTCCAGAGACAGTTCATCGTCATACCAGATGCATTATTTATCAGTGAACACCCTGAGGATTCACACTACAGTGCGAGGAGAATCTCAGAACATCTTGGATGAAGTAGAAAAGAGTGGTCTTTCCCATTACCAATTTATAGAGCTTCCTTTAAAGGCCGGTGGTTGGTATGGAAACCAGGCCTTCCTGGTCCCAATGGGTCACTGCATACATTAGAAGTGGAAAATGGCAAATATTATGCAATGATAATCGTATTAATGCTGAGAGAAAGCTGAAGAAAAGTCAGTGAGCAAATTTGTATTGAACCTTTTAAGAGATCATCTTATGCCTGGTTAAGATTTAGGGCTGTTGGAACGAATTCCGAAATTCGAATATAATTCGAATATCTTAAAAAACAATACTCTTGGAATGCTGAAGTTACTATTCGAATATTGCTTTTAAATAAACGCAGTCTCATCCCAATTCGTCATATAACTGACGTTTTGGGACAATTCGATCAATATGCGACTTTTTAGGGCCCCCTTTAACGTCGGTAGATGACGTTATGGGATCCTAACTCTACCCCAGACCTAAACCTAACCCTAAACCCAACTCGTCACCTAACTGACGTTAAAGGTACAGCGTCAGTTGTATGACGACCCGGGATCGTCATCTACCGACGTTTAAGGGGGCCCTAAAACGTTGTATATTGACGAATGGTCAAAAACGTCCCAAAACGTCAGTTATATGACGAATTGGGATGAGAATGTGTTGTTTAAATATATTAAAAAAATATATATCTATGCAATCTTTCTCGCAGCTTACACGCATTTGAAAATGAAATGCTTTTGTTTCGTTGTATAATGAACAATAACGTTTTTGAATCGGTAACGCAATTGTGCACGTTATCCAAGCTGTAGGCTATCATCAGGGTTTCCCATACAGACATCCCAAGTCTCCCGGAAGATCGGGAGTCTCCCGCATATTGATAGCGTCTCCCTGATGCCCACAAATTAGTTAAAATCTCCCGGAATCTAAGAGCGAGAACATACTGCGCGCATAACGTACATAGCGCGCGGTGCGTGCATGGCAGAGAGGGAGAGAACGAGACCTTGCGAGTGCCGTGCAAAAGCCAGTCCCGCGCACTCTCTCTCCCTTTGCAGACTGATCTCATGAAATGGCTCAAAATGCGTATGAGATAACACGCCACTTGACTTGAAAGTGGCGTGTATGTGACGCAAAAGTCATGATGTCATGTTGCCCTTTGGAACACCGCTGCACAAATCAGTCCAACACAGTGCTCTCAACGTCGGAGAACCAGCTTTAAAAAAGTTATTAGCCAGCATGCAAGGAGCCTATCTAATAAGGTGAGCTAAGTTATTATTAAAATACAGCTGTATATTCGAGGTTAGCACGCTGTATAGCTGGTAGTTAATATCGATGGACACGCGTTTGTTCCGCTGTTTTATTGTTAATAAGAAAGCGATCTAAATGTTTATTGTAGTAATGTTAGATGTCCCTCTAGTGGACAGAACGTGTAACAACCACCACAGGTTATAGTGGCATTGGCGATCCATAAGAATGTGTAATGTCGTAAATATTAATCATAGTATGAATTTGAGAATTTAATATTCGAATTTTATTTGAATATTACATAAAATATGGAATGGAATTTGAATAGTATTATAGAGGAATATTGACAGCCTTATTAAGATTACACGATTTTTTTTTGTCTGTTATGATAGTCACTGTGTCAGATTACATGATATTGACTCCTAAAATCGTGTCATGTTGTGGATGAGAAACACGTCAGACTACACGTTGCTTCCTGACCAGTCATCGCGTGTCATCTTTAACGAGGCGCGTGATGTCATCGAGAAGGTGAAACTAGTCAGCGAGTGACTTCCGGAAACGAACGTAAACAAATAATGGATGAAGTGGTGAGTGTTGTATTGGCTGTCCTGTGTTCAGAAAAAAGTAAAAAAGAAAGAAACCCGACAATGGACACGTTGCGGGATTGCTCAAAGAGGACAGTATGGGCTGTCAATCCTCCAAAGAGAACTTGAGGTAAAATATTGTTTTCTTATATATTTTTACTTTTAGCACCATTGTCTCTTTTGTTTCGCCATTTTTGAAAGTTGTGTACGGAAAAGCTTCTGTGCTCCTATTGGTCAACCTCATATATGTGACGGAACCGTCGTGGACGATCGATTAAAAAAAATTAAACATGCTAGTCTTTTTGTCGTGATATCATGAAGCATCACAGACGTGACGTAGGTTGTCACCCACTATACGAGATGATACGATCGAATCTTGCGTTCCGACGCCCATTTTTGTTTTACGAATCCGCACGACACCCTACGTCAAATGGATTGGGCCAAAATCGGGCTAAAATCTTTCACGTCAAGTGGCGTGTTGTCTATATAACACGCCACTTGACTTGAAAGTGGCGTGTATGTTGACGCAAAAGTCATGATGTCATGTTGCCCTTTGGAACACCGCTGCACAAATCAGTCCAACACAGCGCTCTCAATGTCGGAGAACCAGCTTTAAAAAAGTTATTAGCCAGCATGCAAGGAGCCTATCTAATAAGGTGAGCTAAGTTATTATTAGAATACAGCTGTATTTTTAGAGGTTAGCACGCTGTATAGCTGGTAGTTAATATCGATGGACACGTGTTTGTTCCGCTGTTTTATTGTTAATAAGAAAGCGATCTAAATGTTTATTGTAGTAATGTTAGATGTCCCTCTAGTGGACAGAACGTGTAACAACCACCACAGGTTATAGTGGCATTGCCGATCCATAAGAATGTGTAATGTCGTAAATATTAATCATAGTATGAATTTGAGAATTTAATATTCAAATTTTATTTGAATATTACATAAAATATGGAGTGAAATTTGAATAGTATTATAGAGGAATATTGACAGCCCTATTAAGATTACACAATTTTTTTTGTCTGTTATGATAGTCACTGTGTCAGATTACATGATTTTGACTCCTAAAATCTTGTCATGTCGTGGATGAGAACATGTCAGACTACACGTTGTTTCTTGACCAGTCATTGCGTGTCATCTTTAACGAGGCGCGTGATGTCATCGAGAAGACGAAACTAGTAGCAAGTGACTTCCGGAAACGAACGTAAACAAATAATGGATGAAGCGGTGAGTGTTGTATTGGCTGTCCTGTGTTCAGAAAAAAGTAAAAAAGAAAGAAACCCGACAATGGACACGTTCCGGGATTGCTCAGAAGAGGACAGTATGGGCTGTCAATCCCCAAAGAGAACTTGAGGTAAAATATTGTTTTCTTATATATTTTTACTTTGTCTCTTTGCACCATTGTCTCTTTTGTTTCGGCATTTTTGAAAGTTGTGTACGGAAAAGCTTCTGTGCTCCTATTGGTCAACCTCATATGACGGAACCGTCGTAGACGAATCGTTAAAAAAATTAAACATGCTAGTCTTTTTGTCGCGAAGCATCACAGACGCGACGTAGGTTGTCACCCTCTATACGAGATGATACGATCGAATCTTGCATTCCGACACCCATTTTGTTTTACGAATCCGCACGATCCCCTGACGTCAGACGGATTGCGCCAAAATCGGGCTAAAATCGTGTAATCTGAACCAGGCATTAGTGGATGCATTTCTCAAAAAACCCATGGTTCCCTGGTAAATGAACAGCAGAGATTCTCAGACTGTAGATCAGGCTAAACCATTTTTATGTAGGTAAGAGAAGCAGATATTTGGAAAAAATATTTAACCAAATTGCTCATTTTTGTGGTTTAAATTTCAGGCTAACAACTAATATAAATATTAGAATTATTCTTAGAACAGGGGCCTAAATAGTATAACTGCAGGATTTTGTGGGACTCCCCCTATAATTGTCACCAGCTTTTACCCAACTAGCGATGGCCAAAAGCAGAAAGTCACACACACTCGCAAGCAAGATTCAAAAGCAGAAGTCTCCATTTGCTCTTGTAGATGTCTGAGAGAAACAACTGGGGTATAAGGGATATCTTCATCAAGGCATTTCTTTCCTATGGGAAACTTAAGAAAAAGATCACGAGTGATGCATTTGAAAAGAGAGAGGAAAATGAATCTTTAATCTTGCAAGAGAATGTAAATCCCCCATACATCTCTCCCTAACGGAAACATCCAGTTAGTGGTTAAAATTCCTCTCAGCACTAAATGAGGTATTTAAAACTTTGAGATTGGCAGGAGACAGGGATTATTCCCTTGTGATTGGCTCCTCTTTGGGGCTATTGCACTAAAACTCCTTGATCATTTCACAAGAAATGACTTTAGGAGAATAGAAACACCATTCAGGCGGACTACTGAACCTGTGATACAATTACAAACCAGCACTAACACTCTAAAAGTGATTGATTATACAATTAAATTACTAAAGCTCACCCAACTGGCTTGCTCAGTAAGTAGTAACTTGTTATAATGAGAAGACAAATACACTTCTAAACAGCAGTACAAATGATCTATGGCAGTACTTTGAATACAGGTAGAATGTGTCTTCCCAAGGTGGTACGTAATATGCTGGAAATATACATCACTGTTCAAAGGTAAAAACATTGTTTAAATATGTTTTTTTAGCAAGGATGCATTTGTAAATGTTTTTATTTATTTAAAAAGCACTTATTTTGAACTTCCTATTCATTAAAGAATCATGAAAAAAAAATCACACTAATTTCAACATTTATGATAATAATAAGCAATGTTTCTTGATCACCAAATCAGCTAATTATAATGAAGGGACTGAATGATAATGTGAATGACTGGAGTAATGCCTGCATTTTAAAATATATTAAAATAAAAACGTTATTTTCAATTGTAATATTAATTCACAATATTATTGTATTTTTTTAATCAAATAAACAATCCTTGAGTGTGTGTTTGTCTGTGTATATAATATTAATATGTATATGATATTTTATATTCTATTTGCATTATTTGTTTGTTAAACTTTCAACTTAAAAAACATGATACAGACTACAACTGAACCTGCTTCTCAAGTTCTCCCACATGAGCACATGTGCAATAACTGCTAGATCACAGCTTACTTCCATTACACACCTTAATGCCAACATAGTCGACTGGAATGATTGGGTTTTCTAGAGAGGGCAGATGAGACTCGTCCACTGGCTCCCCCACCATGACCCTGGTGGCCACATCAATGAAGTCCACACCAATAGTTTTAGAGACGAAAGGGAAGGATTCGAGAGGCACGCAGGTTACACTCTATCACCTGAGACAGAAACACATGGTTCTGAGTCATATTTAACAAATTACAAACATAAAACTAAATGCAAACTCAACAGCTTGGCATGATTCAATAAAAAAAAAAGTTCTAAAATGTTGTTGGTCCACTGGCCCTGAAAAATTAATGTTCAAATTCATATATTTTGAAGTCATAGTCACATTTTTCATGAAGAACTGTGAACCAATAACTTACCATAACATCATTGCCTTTCACCAAAAATTGAGTGTTAAATGGACCTGAAATCTCAAACGTCTTTGCAATTTTCTGTGTAGCAGTCTTCACCTAAAATAAGAAAAATCGTTATATATTATATATATTTAATAAATAAAGACAAGTAATACCTCACTTAAAGTTTTTGCATATGCACAGTCGGAAAACATCAGTCACAGTGTGAGTTATGCATGCCGTCAAAAATTCACCAATTAAACGTACAACTTGAAAACTTTTAGGAAGCACAAAGTTTAATATAACTCTGATAAAGTGAGGCAGCTGAAAAGAAGACTTTGACTGCTGGCTCTCTGAGAGACAGTTTGTAACTTTGATGGGAACACACACGCTTTGTCAGATGTGTTTTAAGTTGTGCATTTCACAAACACGCAAACTATTTTTGACAGCCAGCTTTGATTCAGCTTGAAGGAGAATGAAAAGTCACATCTGTGTCTCATGAAAAACGCAATTAAGACCACACCATCCTCAAGGGAAAGAAACTTTAGATTAAGAATCACACCATAAGTTTAGATACAAGACAGCAAGACAGTTTAGGCAAGACAGCAAGTTATATGTAGACAGGTTTGATGTTTCCTGTTCGGACTGCAGTGGTTTTTGCCACCACACATTGATTGCCATGGTAACAATGCCAACTGTAAAAGTGGAGGTTTCAGTATTGTTTTTCATGAGGACAGTTTTCAAATCGCCAAAGAGAAAAATGGGAAAGTGTGGCAGATTCAATGTTTTAAAGTACACTATGAAGATGGTTTGGATCAGGCTTGTGAAAAATGATTTGAAATGTAAGAAAGGCCAAAAAATGTTGAATGTAAATGAGGCTGAGACCTTCTCCAGAGCTCCCTGGCTGATGGTCTGGGTGGGCAGTATGAGTGTGGCGTCTCCTGAGTGCACTCCTGCGTCCTCCACATGCTCTGTGATGGCATGAGCCAGCACCTGTAATGACAACCACACTTAAAACAGCTGATTAACTACCATTTATTACAACTTTGAATATCATGGATCATTTTGTGGCTCATACCTTATTAATTTTCCCAATCATCAACTGATTGCATACTGGAAAAACAAGAGGAGACATGAAAACTGTACTACCTGTACGTTGAACACCCAAGCCCGGTTTCACAGACAGGGCTTAGAATGAGCCAGGATTAGGCCTTAGTTCAATTAGGGCATTTAAGCCGATTTTATAAACGTGCCCTAGAAAATATAATTACTGGTGTACATCTTGAGACAAAATAATGGCAGTGCAAGTTGCTTTCCTAGTCTATTCTGCATTCAAGGGCGTGCATGAAATATGCCGTTTTTTAATGCACAATGTGCAGTGTCAAATATAGCAAGGAGACATTTTAATTGTTTATTAACTCTTTAAGACCAACGGAAGCGTCGGCACTGCGGTTTGCGTGTGTCTGTTTAACAGCCTATAGAAACTGAAACCAAGTGGCTAGCTCAATCATTCTTTTTGCATACAAAACCAGAGATGTAACATGGTCAGATCAAGCCTCCAACATGCACATGTTGCGTTATTTTCAACCTCTAATGAGTCTGTACAAAATGCGTAAACTGCGTTTCACAAAAAAAAAAATCACAAAAATGCATTGCACGTCTTTGCACACATGTTCTGTAGATCTGCGATTGATAGTTATGGCTTCCGATGGCGCATTGATGTATCACGTTCGGTGCACTATGACAGATCAAGCCTCAATTTCCTCAAAAAGCCTCAAGCCTCGGTTTTCACCCTCTAATGAGTCTGTAATAATGCATTTCCAAAAAAAAACGCACAAAAATGCATTGCGCGTCTTTGCACACATGTTCTGTAGATCTGCAATTGATAGTTACGTCTTCGGATGACGGATCCATGGACAGATCACGCCATCATGTCCTGTGCACTATGACCCCAGCGTGTGTCGCATATAGTGACGTCAAAAGCTGCGTCTTTGACCATGCGTTTGACTCATATAATAGGTTTGACTCGCACTTGACTCCCATCTGCTATATGATCTTCTTATCGTTATTGTCTTTTTACCATTGCTTCATTCTATCATTTCTTTCTCGGTTATACACTTGCAAATACAAGCACATTCACAGCACACACGTGCGCGCATGCACGCAACGTTATGTCAAAATGAAAGAACATGGACGCACTGTGCTCCGTATGCTCATCGCCTTTTTTTATTTATTTTATATTTATTTTATTTTTAATTGTTCTGACAGGGTCTATTTAATTTATATTCTAACCAATTCAATGTTCAATCAATATTCAAAAGCAAAATGTTATCTGTTTGACCACAAATGTAATTGAATATTTTACATGGCATTTTATTCCCTTTTTTTGAATGAGTGTATCTTAAAAACTAATTGATGTAAACAGTTCAAATCAATTCTGTATAGTTTTAAACTGTTTTATGCACATGTTTGAGGTTGACAGTTCTTTTTTTGTATTGAATAAAATGTGTAGAATTAAAAAAATATATATATTCTTTTGGTTTATTGCACTTTTGAGATATTTATCTAGGTACTATTGATTTATTATAAACATAGCCTTCAAGTTGAGAAAGTAAGGATTATTTTGATGTATGGCATATGAAAATGCTCAAAAGAATGACAGCACAGCATGTAAAAATAGAAAGATATACTCTGGTGGAACTGTTCTATGGCAGGTCATAAAGAGCTAATAAACTAGAGTTTTCTGTGTCAGTGTGAGACTCGGCTGCAAGTTGACGATGCTGACTCGCCATCTTCACAGTATTTTGAATTTCATTCAGATTACATAAGCAGAGCGTAGCGGTTTAGTTTTTAATTGTTTTGTTTAAATTGAACATTTCAAGCTTTCATAGATATATTTCTCATATATGTGAGGCAAGTCGCCTATACGCTGAGTTTCGTTCATTTATGAGACGAGTTTCAGTTCACGAGCAATGCAAGTGATCGTGCCTACACCTCCAAGTCCTGATTATAGTGGCTGCAATATTTGCTTTTTATTTATCAAATCCAGCCAATTGGTTAATTAAACATTGATTAAAATTAAGATACAATTTATACAAAACTTCTAGCCTGGATACCAGCCCAAACTCCGCCCACAACATTTTTTTGGTTCGGGAAGTTCGATCTGAACTTGAATCCATTGAGAGTAATTATGATCAGACAAGAAACGTTCGGGCCAATCAAATGCCAGGGCGGGCTTTATACGATGATGGACAGGTGATCTGCAAGGACGTAATCATCTCGTTATCAAAGGGCGCTTAACTGGTTTCCCTGAAAGATGACTGCAGCTCCCTGCAGCTGGAGAATTGAGATGTATAGATTCCGCTGTCGCGTCTGTTGTGAATAAATCGACAGCGCATTAATTTTAATAGACAAACAGAGAACTGCAATCAAGGCATTTGTCGATTGGAGAGATATCTTTGCCGTCCCTCCCACATGATTCGGCAAAAGTTAACTTTTCAGCTGGCTCTGACGGTCGCTAAGAAGATGGCACGTAATGAAAAGCCTGTGGTCGTTGTGGTTTCTCCTTTGGTCGCACTCATGAAGGAGTAAGTGAAAGAAGCAACACTCGTTATTTAACTTCTAAAATAAGTAAAGTGCGGCTACGTTCTGTAGTTGACAACTGTATGCAAAGTAGCTGACTTACTGCGTTGCTCTGATTGGTTGTAGGTTTACCGACTATCCAATTGAGTGCAGAGTTGTTGTTTTTTCCTGGTTTGGTTAAGACACGCCTGATAATCAAAGCGCTACGAAGGAGTTTCAGACTCATATTCCAACAAGAATATGAGTATGACAAAGTCAGGCTACAAAACTTCTTCACTTTCAAGAAAGGCTTTCTACAATACAAAACTAAATGAAGTGGTCGAAATCATGTCTGACCCACTCCATACAGTATGTCATTGTCTCCCGATATTGCGCATCTAATGATCCTTACCTATCTTATCTCTGTCTTGCGGTTCACTTTTCATATCACGAACATAGATGAAATAAAAAAATAACATTATTTTAACATAAATATAAAACCAAATGCATTTCTTTAATGCATACAACACGTACCATATTATTATTTAAATATACTAAAGTACTTTGTAACGTAGTAACTTGAGTACTTTTTCAGTAAACTACTTATTTACTCCTACACAAGTCATATTACTTTCCTGTACTTCTAATTGTACTCAAGTAAATGTATTGCTACTTAAGAAATTATTTTTGAAGTACATTTTCAGTACTCTTTCCGCTCCTGCCTTTAGAACTCCAAACAAGGGGGTACTATTTTAGTGCCATTTCACAATTCCTACCAAATCAAGTTATGATGCATGTAGTTTGAACTGTATTTTAATGGCCATTAATGTCTTTAAAATGACATGCTTTATGTACTGGTATAACCAAAGATATAGGTAATGAAATAAAATAAAAATTATATACTATAGCATAGAGATACCTAATTAACCTACTATCTTTGCACTTACCCTACATATATTCACATGCTTTTATTTTGTACAGAAAATGTATCCTGCTAAAAACTACAACATCTCAAAATAGCTATACAACAAAAAATTGTCATAACTTTTGATCAGGCATTAAAAAAGCTACTACCTTGGTCCTAAATGAGACCCAATTTGTCACAACAGTGTCACCTTCATGTATCTAGCGCATTTTATGCTTTAAAGGGCGGGTTTACTGCTTTTTCTTTGCATGATTGTGTTTATGGGGTGCAATATAACATGTATACGTGGTTTTTCTTTTTTTAAAAGTCTTATTTTTCATAAATTTCACCTTTATTGTCAGCCGCGCTCTCCCCTGTCCCCTGAACGATCGGTTGACTTCCTGAGTCTATGAAAACACTCCCTCAGAAACACGTGGCGGGCTCAGATTGGTTCGTTTGGGCTGGTGTGTTGTGATTGGCTAAACTGTCGCTCACGTTGTCCGGAAGATTAACGCCCATGACCTTTACGGGCGAAACGGGCGGGCATGCCAAAGGTGGATAACATAGACGGTGGATACACGTAAATAATGATGTCGAGACTGCAGTATCAGTGAGGCAGAATCAGACCGAGAAAGCCGTGATGAATCGAGTCAAGCAGAACCTCACCACACACGGCTCTTAATAAACGTTTCTGAATGATAATTTGCTTCATATTTTAACTTTATACACTTTGTTTTACACAATAGCATCTGACTGGCAACGATAACAACTGACTGGCTAACTAATGTTAAACACAAACAGCGTTTGCAGGTTTACGTTCTTGATCAAATCGAAAATAAAGTCATTAAGCATATGAAAAATACATTTACAACATTAGTACTTATACAAAATTCAGGTCCATAATGTTTGTACGTGTTTGCCGTAGACACAAAATAGCCTAACTAGTAGCCCATAAAGCCTACAAAGCCAGCACTGGCATTTAAAAAAAAAACAATAAAAAAACACAACGCTACGTCGGGAATTATACATGCAAATGCATTTAAAATGATGAAGTCTTAGCCTACTTACAGATTGTGTCCAACAACTGCTGACTTTTAACTGCTGGTTTTAAAGTTGGATCTGCTTCATGATTTAGAAACAGTTTCTTGTTTACGTTAATCCAGTGTTGAACTCACAGAGATTCTGGAAGCTGTCTCGAAATGCGCAGCACAGAGAGCTAGATTACGATCGTCACTTTCAGGAATATAATCAAACACAAATTGTATCCATTGTTGTCGAAGTATAGTGTCCGTGGGAAGCCCGAAACACAGAAGACCTGACAGCTGCGTGAACACAACTCACTCGACGCATGCCCTTTCCTGCATATTCCGGAGGGAGTGGTTGATGCAAATGTGTGTTTTAGTGACGTACCATAACCCAGCTGTAGTCCAAAATCGAGTCGTTTTTGTAGGCAATTATACTTCCTGATTTTTAAAAGACGATATCTCTGCTTACACTAAACTTTCAGTGCTGCAACTTTGCAGATACTGTTCATGCACCAACAGCAACATTACACACTATTTAAAATGAAAAAAGTGAAATCGCAGTAAACCCGCCCTTTAATACTGATTGTATCAAAGCAGCTTCACGATGATAACATGAAAATAATACAAGTTTGTTTCTGAGAAGAAAATTGCATCACTGTCCACCTGAAGTAAGCCAGATCAATAATATTGTTGAATATTAAATGTCCCCAACTAAGCAAGACAAAAGCCAAGGCAACAGTGGCAAGGGACCAAAACTCCATCAGGTGACAGAATGGAGAAAAAAAACATGGGAGAAACCAGGCTCAGTCGGGGGCCACTTCTCCTCTGGCCATCGAACAGACAGTGTATGATTACAGGGCTCCAGACCTCGACCAAATGGTTTAAACGTCTGTGGGAAGGAGACGGAGACAACCTGCTGTGCGTACTGAGCAATGAACAAGCGCACTATTGACTCGTTCTTCCAACCTGCTGCTAGTGTGCCAGTTAAATTCACTTGCTGGCTTCCCAAATAATACATTACAACAGCGATAATCAAAAAAAACATGAACAGAATGATTACTCTTTGTAAACACTGTTCAATGTGACTGCCAAATCTTGAACATGACCTGTCATTTACGCCGTCATCACCCGGGAGTTAGCACACAAGCGCAGTCAAGACCTGAACTGCAGTCATTACCATCAGTGTTTAAACTAAACTCAGGTGTGTACTCACACTAGGCACGGCTGCCATGCACCTGGCCTGAGTACGATTGTCCCCACTCCCCCGCTGGCCTGCACTCACTTAGGGTTTCAGCATTCGTTACTATGGTGTGACGGTTTCGGGATAAACAAGAAGACGTCGCTCTATGAACTGAACACAACGAACTCCATCGCTCTGTTTTCTTTGTGGATAATTTTGTGTCGTTTGGTCCACAGCCCTCTCACAGCCTGTTGTTAAACAGATGTGTCGCCTTAGTGGCGCGAAAATTTTCACGAAATCGTGCTGCTCGTATGAGGAGGTTTTTGCACGTCACGCGTCCTGTTCCGTGCTCCAGCACGGTTAGCACTCACACTGCATGCGAACCGTGCCCGAGTCCAACTGAACCGTGCTCTGGCCCACCTCTTCCAAGCGGGCCAGGGCCGGCCAATCGAGCTGCGCCCGGGCACGGTTTCGGAGCACTCACACTAGTCAAACGAACCGCGCTTTGGTGGTCAAACGCACTCGGGCACGGTTCAAACTGGCTAGTGTGAGTACACCCTCATTTAAGTTTTGTCAATGTAAACATTCAAGAGCAAGACACAAAAGAGAATTCATGTCTAGAAAAATGTGTGTGCGTGTGTCTGTGCGCGCATGTGTGTACAGTATGTGTAGACTACTCATCTCAGACAGTGCACAAATATTGAGTTGAGACAAATTCACGCAAGAAGTATGCCAACATGTCATCAACTTGAGTATGCCTAGCAGACAACGGGCCCTATTTTAACGGTCTGAAACAGCGAGAAGCACAAGTAACTCTCAGGCATGAAAACGGGTCAGGGGTGAAAAAGGTGAGATAGTGCTCCTCTAGGGGGTTCGGGGCATGCTCCCCGCTAGAAAATTTTAAATATTCCATATTTTAAAGCATCAATCTGATGTATTTTGAGATGCATTTTTTGCCAACCTGGGGAGAGCTGGAGAAACTTAACTTCAGCCATGAGTCAAAAATATTATGGCCTTATTTTAATAATAAAAAAAGAACGATAACGATCCGTTACCAACGCAGTTAAAAAAAAAAATCAAGTAGAATTTCTATAACTGTGTGTTGAACTGATAATCACTCTTTTGTGTGTTAAACACAATCTACCTAATACAGACAACTTCCTTATAAAGAAAAAATATATATGATCATAACCTATGACAAAAATTATATTATAAACTAGATTAGTGGGTAACTTAGTCAAATTTAGTCTAGAAAAACAATAATTGTATAAAATCAGAACATGGTGGGGAACAAATTAGAGACAATAACTGTAGCACTAAATCTGGTAAAACGTTACACATTGCTCTTTGTATTAATGTAAAATGCATTCATGAAAAACAAGATAAAAATCAAAAATATCAATTATTTTAGTCTACTATAAACTTAAGAAAATATATATAGCACAAATGCATAGCACAGCTGTTTAATGAGGCAGCAACATATTATAGATAGACAGAACAGAAAAAATACTATTAATAATTTTTCATTGCGCAAAAGTATTATGATTTGATTATGAAAGACTCCAATTGAGTGCGGCACACAGCTCTTATGTGCATCGCGAGCGCTGAATGATGCGCTTGAGGCAACACGAGTCACAGCGCGCAGCTCTTCGAGTCCGCATTGGAAAGTTCTAAGCACAAAGGAAATACATATCAGATGCATAGTGTACTATACAACTATCTATGAAATAGTTTATTGAGCCTTTTCTTTTAACAGTTTTAAATTTCAGTTACTGTGCGAGTGAAGAACAATGATAGTGTTCTCCAGTGTTGTGATCTAGACACGCGGTAAAGGATGATAAACATGATTGAGGTACTACAGTCAATTTATGCGAAACCATAGAGCTTTATCTACAGATCAAGTATACTAATATTAACATTTAATCATCTAGGAAAGAGTTTTATCATTGCCGAACGTGACGCAACGCGCTGTGCTGTTTGAATGCTGATGACTGACGACGCGCTGTGCTGTTTGAATGTTGAATGGAGAATGACTGAGGAGTCGACGGCGCTGTTTGAACTGAATGGAGAATTTCTGACAGCCACAGCGGAGGGAAAATTTACGTGAACTTGAATTTAATGACTTAGATATTAATTTCTATCTCACATTATACTAATATGGCTTCATATATCATTACCCCCCCCCCTCCCTCAAAACATTTTCTCATCGAATCTACACGATTCACGTAGGTCACTTATTTTGGTTTCAAAGGCGATTTCGCCGAAAGGTGAGTGGTTTTCATGCCTGAACTTTGTGGGCAGATCTCAGCGCTGTTGCAAATTTATCGGCGGATTTCCTAGTTTCCAGTTGTCAAACATGCATAGGTAACACTTTACAATAAGCTTCATTAGTTACTACATTAGTTAACATTAACTAAGAATGAACAATACTTCTTCAGCATTTGCTAATCTTTGGTAATATTAATTTCAACATTTACTAATACTTTATTAAAATCTTGTTAACATTCAGTTAATGCACTGTGAACTAACATGAACAAACAATGAACAGCTAGATTTGTATTAACTTAGCGTTAACAAAGAATAACAAATACAGTAACAAATGGTTAGTTCAGTGTTAGTTAATGCATGAATTAATGTTCAATAAATAACTTCCTTCATATTCATAACGTGTCATGTCATGATTATGAAGGTGTCATGTTAGTCTTATGCACACTTTTTTAAGTAAAGTGTTACCAATTTTTTTAGTTGTCTTGTTTTTGTTATGTGTGGGATAACAATGTTTTAAAAACATTCTCTAAAAGGTTTTCCACAACCTCTGAACATTTAAACTTAGATCTTTTGATTCGGCGAGACATTTTCAATCAAAATCAAGTGTTCCACATTCTGCTTTCAATTTAAGAACCGATTTCTCTGCCTGATCATTTTATTTGACTCCTTTTACCCAGTTTTCTGTGGGAGAACTAAAACACCAGGATGATTTTAGAATTGCTCACCTTGCCCATTCTGGCTACTGCATCCACCTCCACTTCTCTGGCACCACAAACGAATTTGGTGATGACCACAGGATGATCCTTTTTCAGAGAAAATGCAGTAAATAACAACATTGCTGAAAACAGTTTAAGAATATAATGCAAAGGACATTAAAAAAAACCTGTATTGAAAAGCTCATTCAAAAAGTCTTTTCAAGGCTATAGCTATACATTGACAAGGACAGAGTGTTTGTGCTTCCCAGAATTGCTAACCCCTCTCTTACAGACACATCAACCTGAGTCTCATGTAGCACAGGGTCATTTCGATAGTTGCATGAATATAAGCATCATGCAGTGCAGAACTTAACCCCTTAACCAAGCACATGTCTGAAGGATGTTCACTCGTCACATCCATTAGTTACATGAGTGGCTTTCCAAGACAACCTGACTGACACTTTGAGAATAATAATTTGTGTGGGGAAGTGGAACAAGCTTTTCAGTTTTCAGTACGTGGCTGTACTGACGTGTTTTGATCATTTCAGCCTTTCATCTTTAAGTTGATATGTCTTAAGGCCATTGCACACTGAGTCCAAAATTTTCGTATGCATTTTTTCGTGTTCGTCAGCCTAAAAATTCTGCACGCACAGAAACCTTGCACACTGAGTCCGATGCATATTTATTAAACCTTTGCGGAAAAAAACGCACAAAAATACAAAATGGATTTGTCAAGCCGTGAGGAGGATTTTGTAGCCCACTCTCTTACTGAAAATGATTAAGAGGAAATATTGGGTCCCATCCTGATCCTGAAATTGCGCCAAGAGGAAGGAGAGTTCCACCTCCTTATCAAGGAGTTGCAAATTTATCCCAGAGTGATTCAAAATTTACTTCAGAATGTCAGTGAAACAGTTTGATGCTTTGCTAGCGATTCTGGAGGCACATATTAAAAAGAAGACCACCAATTTCTGTGAACCAATCGATCCTGAACAGAGACTGGCAGTATGTCTAAGGTATGGACACACACACATGCACCTTAATCGATCCGAAATTTCAATCTGATTGAAAGGGGAGGTTTATTCCTTTTCCAATCCAATCGAGAGAAGATTTAAACACTTGATTCGAATTGAAAACTGAAACTGAAAGGACTGCGCATGTGCAATGATGTGCGGAACGGAGCTCCCCCGGCCCTGAACTGTCAAAAGAAACAACTCTCAAAATGCTGGCTGTGGATGCGAAAACGCAGAAATTCGAAGCCGATCCAATTTTTGTTATGACGGACTAAAGTTTCGGAGGCGGTGTGCAAGCTAGAGGCCTGCATTTCAGCCCGAGCCGACGGGCCCCGACTTATTTACACTCCTCGGGCCGGGCTTCGGGCCAATTTTAACGTCATAGTTCACACGCGGGCCGGGCCTCGGGCCTGTTGATTATCTTTTTTTATAGCCTATTTTAGATATTAATTAAAATAAAATATGAGAAGATGACTATTGAAAAGCAAACATAGAAAGACGTTTTATAACCTATCTATCATACTGACATATATGACTGACAGTCTGCTCACGCACACGCGCACACAGGTTTCCCAGTGGCGCGATCGCGCAACCAGCTCGTTCTGTGTTTAGTGTCCCGCCAGCAGCAGAAGTAGTGAGCGTGACTTCAGCGCAGCTGGAAAAAGTACGACTGGATTAAAACTTTCCACAGTGGATGCTGTGCTTTTTCTGCACGATGCTCTGTAAGAGACTGTTTTTAGCCATGTTAGGAGGTTGTCTTGTTGTTTTTTGTTTGATTGGACTTTAGTTTCATGAGTCTGTTGGAAACTATTGGAAATACGAATGGCCATGTTCTTTAGTGAAGACTTGATTTTTGAGGTAAGATAACCTGCATGTTTGTTTTTAATGTAATTTATTTGATTTGTTTAGATTGCATTCTCTGTATTGTATTGTATTGTAATGTAAATGCATTTACGAGCGCTGTTGCGACTGAGCAGCAGAGCAGTTTGCCTCAGCTTTTCAAAAATGACAATAAACGTTTGAACAAACGTTTAAACTAATGTTAACTGTCTGTGTGATATGTAAGTTGTTTTATATCTAGCCTATGGATTTTATTGTAGCCAAGTAAAGTGTTGATTTGAGAGGCTATAAATGGATCAAACATGTTTAACTCGCTGTCGGGTGCTTGGTCGTCATAAAAAAATAAATAAAAGGAAACATTTGTCTTAATTAACTTTATAAAGAAATGAAAATAAACTAAACGGTAACTACTTTGCCATTGAGGACAAAACATATCTGTTTAAATGACTGCAACATAGGGCAGGCGGTGTGAGTGTTTTTTTTTTTTTTTTTTTTTAAATAAACGGGCTCGGGTCGGACTCGGGCTGATCATTCTGATGAGCTGTCGGACACGGGCCGGGCTAGGGCCTGGACGTCTCGGGCCAGGGCCTGGCTAGAGCCTAGATTTGAGGCCCGTGCAGGGCTCTGAGTGCAAGCGCTGATTGACATAACATGAAGTCCAATTTTTTTTTTCACGTGCAAAAATTTCGTAAAAAAACATGCGAGTTTCGGACTTGGTGTGCAATGGCCTTTACGTTCATTTAAAGTAAGTAATAGAGCTGAACCTTTGTGTATGTAGCGAAACCTGGCAAATTGTGCAGATATCATTTTTGGCCAGGCGGTCAAACTAAGAAATTATTGAGCAAACAACATTTCTGTTCGCATAGTAAAATAAAACCTGTAGCTGTAGTTTGCCTTTTTTTCCAAATAATTGTGTCAATGAATACCTTAACCAAGTTTACACACACACACACGAGTCAAGAGCAAGAATATATAGCACATGCAGCATATTAAGCAAATATTGATTTACACTGATGTAAGGCACACTAAGGCTAATTGCAGTAGCTCTCTCAGTCAAGCCACATTATTTTACCAGGATGATAAAATTTCACAACTCTATAAATCTATATTTCATAGATCTGCTCCGTTATAGGGCCGTGAAGTTAAGGACCTCATGAAATCCTTTTTACAATTCTGTGGCTTTTAGTCACGTCTGTTAGCTTAGATGACATCTATATGCCAGTGACAAAGAAAAGTTAACTAAACCTGTGTTCACACTAATATTACAGATCCAAAGCGACACAACCCCATTCATTTCAATGGAGAGTTGGTGATTTCCAGCGACAGGGACTGTCGGCGCCGGTATGGGGCGTGTCCTGCGATGTAACAGCTCAAATTTATGCAAATGAGGAGCGACTTTCGGGAAGCGACAACCAATCGGAGTGAGGTTAGTGGAGCGCACAAGATCATTTCAGCAGTTCACAACTGTCCTATAATGTATGATAATTTATGACACCAGTTTTGTGAGCAGATTCCATTTAGATTTAGATTTTTCTTCCAAAATGTTTGCTTGTAGCGAACAAGAAAACTGATTTGTCTACGACATAAAATACCATAACATCCATGAATGTCATTCACAAAACGCCACAGCCACTGGCGACACGCAGCGCAATGGTAATGTGAAAGCAGTTTAATTTCTCTTTTAGCTAATATACACATTTGTACAAATTGACAGGCTTTCTCTTTTGGCAAAATGGATTGCTAGAATGTAGAAGAGGCAATGCAAAAATTCATTCATTCATTGATTTCTATTTTAAATTTAAGATATGAGGTGATGAGCTATGCTTAACAAGTTAATTGTTGTTGGTCTTTGGCAGAGGTCCATTTAGTTCATTGATTTTATGTAAATATTGCAAATAATTGCAGTACTTAAATAGTTCATCCTGCAGCTACAAATCACAATAATTTACTAGCTCATGGATATATAAAAACTGCTAATTTTTATATGTTGTAACTTGTTAGTAATGGTAATAAAAACAAATTGGAAAAAATATCCTAAATATAATAAACTAAATATCCTTGCTTATGCACTCAGGAATGAGTGGCTCAATAATGGTGATAGTGAATGTAAAGTGGTTTTGCTGGACTCTATAAGGGTCAGCAGGAACAGGAGATGAAAATCAGTACTGGCCCTGAGGTACAGGAAAACTGGAGCTGATGGAAATGTGATTGGTCTGCATTTAAAAGAATAAAAAACTCTTTAGGGCACCTTTATCTAAAGTTTTACATGAAATATAATTTCAAGAGCATCGTTCATTTGTGATAATGGGTTAAAAAAGGGTGCATATTACATAATGCATGACTGAGCCATGCATGATTCATGTGGCAAAATCAACATGCTTCACATGAAGTTATTTGCGCTGTGACAGGGCCAAATGGTTCAATGTGCAGACCTCACCTGTGACACCTGTGTGGCTTCTTCCAGGAAACGTTTCATCTCATCTTCACCGTACACAACATTCATGGCTGAGCCACTGAAAAGAGAGAAAGATTTTTATCATTCATCACTGTGACACTTAAATGAGTTCATCAGGATATGAGACGAAAACATAATTATATGGTATAGAGTCAAACCTAACAGCAAGATACTGTATGTAGAGAAATATATTCGGGTCAGGTGCTCCTCGAAGCAATCAGCACTGAACGCATTTCAAACTGAAAGAAATAAAGACTTTTTTCTGTGATTTTAATAGTATCGGCCCTGCAGCTAACATTAGCGGTGTGCCAGACATCTAACAGTGACAGCAATCCATACCTGAACAGATGATCATCCAAATCTATTGTCTGTCTGTCTGTCTGTCTGTCTGTCTGTCTGTCTGTCTGCCTGTCTGTCTGTCTGTCTGCCTGTCTGTCTGTCTGCCTGTCTGTCTGTCTGTCTGTCTGTCTGCCTGTCTGCCTGTCTGTCTGTCTGACTGACTGACTGACCTGATCTGACTATCTATATATTCAGGATGGATGCATTCAATTGATCAAAAGTGAGTGAAAGCTTTTGCATTGTTAAAAAAACTATTTCAAATCAATGCTGTTCTTTTGAATTTTCTATTCTAAGTATATTGAAAAAAGTATTAGTTTCCACAAAAATATTTAGCAGCACTAACTGTTTTCAATATTGATGATAATAAATGTTTCAGCAGCAAATAATCATATTAGAATGATTTCTGTAGAACCACGTGACGCTGAAGCCTGGAGTAATGGCTGCTGAAAATTCAGCTTTGCTTATTTTAAAATATATTAAAATAAAATAAAAACAGTTATAACAATTTATTAATAATGTTGCAATAATATTTCACAATATTATTGTATTTTTGATCAAATAAATGCAGCCTGGGTGAGCATAAGATACTTTTTTTTTAAATCTTACTGAACTCAAACTTCTGTTTCACAAGAGTAAGGCTAAGTCATAAGCATAATACGGTGACGCATTGCTGCCACATACATATTATTTTTCCCCTCAATTATGTCGTAATAACAAGATCTTATGTTGTTTAAACGACATATTTTCTCGTAATAACAAGATCCTTATGTCGTTAAAACGACATACTTTTATCGTTATAACGACATAATATCTCGTTTTAACGACATAAATATCTCGTTATAACGACATAAATAGCTCGTTATTTCGACATAATAAGGAGACATTGTAATATGCATTAAGATACATTTAGAGTTCTTATAATGAGTTTCTATGTGAGGAAAATGCTTAAACGCTTTGCGTTCATATTCTGGACGTAGCTATCTGATTTTTGTAGTATACTTTATTATGATTTTAGTATTAATAATGCACGCACTTATCCGTGAACTTGATAAATGTATGTTTTTATTAGGCTACTATATCCACAAACAAATTGCTTTCAGTTGTGTGCAAAATTCAGAATTTAACGAATGTGCAGAGATTTGTACAAATAGAGACTGTTTGTGTATAAAATACATTTGTTTTATTTTGTATTAGTGATAATTTGCGCGCCCCTTTATTGGGACATTCTAAAACACTTAACGTTAATAAAAGGCTTAACGTGGCTTAGCCTACTGTACTAAGACAGTAATATTAAAAGACCAAACTCAGTAAACATCATATTAATAAGCTATACTTTGTGTTGTGCAAAAAAAAAATCATGAGCACAGAATATGAACGCAACGCATTTAATTAGCCTACACGTTTAGCATTTTCCTTCCATAGAAAACCGTAATTAGAAAAGACTTAACGTGGCTTAATGTACTATGACAGTAATATTCAAAGACCAAACTCAAGCTATACTATGTGCAAAAAAAATAAATGAGCCCAGATGAATGTAACGCGTTTAATTACACGTTAAGAATTTTCCTACTATTAGAAAACCGCTATTAAAAGGCTTAAAGGTGCATTGCGCAACATTTTATGTTAAAATTAGCCGTTTTCTAACCCATACATGCTGAAACAATCGCCTGATGGGCTGAATGAGCCCTTCTCTGATCACTGCGATCGCCTCTATAATCCTGTACAGTGAAATAAATAAGAGGGATTCGGGCTCGAATCTGAGACTGGGCGTGAACGTCATGCGCGTTCACGCTCGCCTGGCTATGTGCCTGCAGGATAGTGTATTCGCCGCCGTTCTCCGTATCAGAGAAGACAACTCGAGCGACGCAACTTTAGTCAACTTTCCCAAAAGTAGAAGATGGATTCAAAGGGGCTGTTTAGTCTACATCTGGTCACTTCATGCGTTTTCTGTGATCGGATAACTTTATTCGATCGTGAAAAGACCAGGTTGAATCCAGACGGATTTGAATCCGACAGCTCAAACCATTGAGGACGTGGTCTGGGCTGTATTCCAGACGAAACTGGACAAGTGTAAATGCATCTGGTTGTTGAAAACAGGCTATGTCATGTTGTTTTAGTCATATATGACGACGTGCATCAGATGAGCAGGCGAGTGTATTTATAAGCCAGCGCGCCGCAATCTATCGCAAATGAAAGTGAAAGTAAGACGCATACGATTAACACTAAGTTACCTTCTACCTCCACTATCTTCATTAAAAGTAGCCTTAAGAAATGAAATGATCTCATACCAGAGCTTCTGCCGCTCTCTCTTATTGCTGTCTTTGCTGATTTTGAAATAGCCGAAGCCGATGATTTATAAAATGCAGCTCATCTGTTGCTTTCGGTGACGTGCACTTCATGAAATCTGTATATAACGCGGGAATTGAATATCAGATTAATATCCGTTTTGCAAAAACACATTTATGTGACCAGGTAATGGAATCGTTTTGATAAATCAAATAGATCTGAGAAAACGCATTGTGGCCAGGTGTAAAAACAGCCCCAAAGAGACCGGCTTGTAGTTCATTCCAAACCCCAACGCAAACTCCACGTGAGGCAAAGACAATACAACTTCTGTCTGTCCAGTGCCAGGCGTCGGAATAAGACTAGAGTCAACATCGGGACGGGAAGGCTTTCAACAAACGGAGAGATCTCGGGCGGTCTGCTGTAGGGCTCAAACGTGTTCATGAACGTGTTTCCATAATAATACAATCATAAGTGGATACAGTAAGCACATAAAACAGTTCAACATGGAGATCAATGGAAACAAAAGCCGAAGTTTTCTACCCCTGTTTTCCCCTCACACACACATAGGCCTACATAAGTGTGTAATTTACTCAAATGCCTTTCCTTTCATATATTTTAAATGACTTGCAGATTTATAACTGTATTACCTCATTATGACTGTAACAAAAGATGTGTGCCTGATGCTCCTTTGGTTATGAACAGCTCGTGCAAACGTGCGTGTATTCCGTGTATATGTCTACTCTATAAAGTCTATGATATTCCATGAGCGCGCACGCAGTTTCATTTGTCACCAGAGGGGGCAAAAACTAGTTCTGCAAAAACTCAGAGACTTGCGTTATGCTCCTTTAACGTGGCTTGCATAGTCTAGCTTATAAATATGAAGGTTTACTGAGTTTGATCTTTTATTATTGCTGTCTTAGTACAGTAAGCCACATTAAGCCTTTTTAACGCTTAAGCGTTTTAGAATGTCCCAACATAACTACAATGCGTTCTTTAATTCCCGGTCTTGAAATGAATACAAACCTTAACATAACGAACAGTGTTCAAACCAAACACAGTAAATAATCATACTAATAAAGTATATGTACAAATCTGCTGAGCTCAGAATATAAACTAAACGCGTTTAATTACACGTTAAGCAAATTGCCGTCAAATAAGATCTCAATAAATGGACGCGTAAATTATCACTAATACAAAATAAACAAATGTATTTTATACACAAACAGTCTCTATTTGTACAAAACGCTGCACATTCGTTAAATTCTGAATTTTGCACACATAACTGAAAGCAATTTGTTTGTGGATATAGTAGCCTAATGAAAACATACATTTATCAAGTTCACGGATAATTGTGCGTGCATTATTAATACTAAAATCATAATGAAGTATACTACAAAAATCAGGTAGCTAATATAAACGCAAAGCGTTTAATTTTCCTCCCTTAGAAACTCATTATAAGAACACTAAACGTAGCTTAATGCATATTACAATGTCTCATTATTATGTCGAAATAACAAGATATTTGTCGTTATGACGAGATATTTATGTCGTTAAAACGAGATATTTATGTCGTTAAAACGAGATATTATGACGTTATAACGAGAAAAGTATGTCGTTTTAACGAAAAGTATGTCGTTTACAAGAAACAGTATGTCGTTTTAATGACATAAGATCTCGTTATTACGAGAAAATATGTTGTTTAAACGACATAAGATCTCATTATTACGACATAAGATCTCGTTATTACGACATAATTGAGGGGAAAAAATAATATGTATGTGGCAGCAATGCGTCACCGTAGCATAAGGCTTGTAAAGTCTGTCTAAAATTTAAAACAACTGTATAACACTGTATATCTTTCTGAATATATAATTATGTCCCAACAGACAGAATTGATTCATTTAGATTAATATGGTAACACATTGTAATTTTTTAACACCTAGCATCAGAACATACTAATCAACATCAATAGTTTGATAAGGCGGTAGGTGCCTTTTGCAGTCTAAGGTGACATCAAACGATTCAATTTAGCCATTTATGGCAAGTAAATTATCCCAAATAACTCGCTATTGGCAAGAATGGCAAAAAGTTCATTGTGAACTCTGGTTGCATCCCACAAAAATATTGGTTGACCACTGCTTACTGTCACACTATTCAATTGAAAGTCAGCAATATGTTTCACTTAACATCTCAAAATACATCAACACAGAAAGACAAGAAGGGAAACACACTGAGACACCCCTAAGCATCTATCTTAAGTATGAAGCGCTCCACGGTCCAGATGAACTGGCAGTGTTTCTGTCAGGTTCTGTCAGAGCTGCAGTCCCAGAGAGTCTGAGCCTGAGGCATGGGTTTAGGCAATATAATGATGCCAAACCACAGTTGGCACCTCAGAAACACAGAGCAGGACTCAAAAAACAGCTCTCAACTGAGCAGCTAAGCAGTGACGGACTCACAAGGAGCAATAAATATTCAAATTTGTGCTCTACACCTTCCACTGATCACTATTAGCAAAGAACGTATATTGACAAGAAGTGAAAGCCAATATAATGTTCCATTGTAACACCAGCGCCCAGCAGCAGCCCTACGCATCCGCCATTTTGGGGTGAAAGCAACTCGGCAGCGGCTCGGCATTCATATACTATACATATATTTAGTCCAGTGCAGAGGTCATTTTTGGGTTGAAATAATTAGGTGATTATTTTAACTCACAACAGTTAACGTTATAGCAGTTAAAAAGAAGTTCCTACTTAACCAGGCTTTTTCCCCACATAACTTGAGACAGGGAAGTTCAAGAATTTATTTATATTACTCTCCACATTGAGTGTGACAGGTGAGAACAAAGTGATATCAGTATATAAAGTTATAATAATGTTAGACCGTTTCCAGGAGGTACATGTTACATAAAAAAATAAGTTATCAATGAAATAAATTAATTCAGCAAATAAATGTAATTGTACCAAAATGTAAATGTTGGACAATAAATATATAACAGCAATAGAATAGCTTTACAGAAAACTGTATTTATTTATTTTTTGGCAGTATTATTATATATTAATATATAATAACAACTTATATTAATGACCCTTAAAGCAAGACTATGTTAAAAAAAAAAAAAAAAAAAACACAGCCACTATCCAAAGTGGCAATTAAAGTTATAGGATAACGGACATAGCAATGCATCATGTTCTATAAGATTATCATGTTTGTAGCATTATCCAGGGGATTAAAACGTTCAAAATATATTTCAGGCCTAGTAGAGTTGATGACTACTAATAATAGCCGCTTTCCGACCAAGTAGTTACAGGAACTTAGTTATAGGAACTGTCCACTTCTAAACAGTTCTAAGAACTACTCTCCCCCAAACTCGGTTTTGCTGCTTGCGTTCGCACTGGCCTAGTGGCCATAGGAACTGGTAGGAGGGGTAACGCAAGCACGGCGATGGTCTTTATTGCGTAGCGCGGCCACATACAACAACAACAACAACAACAAACCAGCATGGCTATTACAATGTTCCTGTTCTGCCTTGCCGGGACCTTAATAACGGAGAATGAACGGCGGCCTTTAAAGATTATGCTTGAGTTTTGTACAGAGAAACACAGAAGACGAAGGCTCCAGTGTAATATGATATTAAGTAATATGATGGAAGAAGATAAAAGAGCAGATCGCAGGAGGCAAACAAAACGACGGGTAAGTTTAGCTAGCATTAGCAATTAGCTGGTTGAATGCGTTATTTTTGTCTTAATCCTCGTTGTAATGTTTTGCAAAAAGACAGCGTATGGCGCGCGCTACAAGTTCCGTGTTGACAGTGGGCATGACTTATAAGTTGAACCAATCAACGTAGACCAAGGGAAAGAGAACTAAAAAAGTCCTTGCTCTAGACTAGGTACTGAAAGAGTTATAGGAACTACGGTCTGAGGAACTAAAAAATCCCCAATTTAGTCGGAACACGAGAAAAAAAGGGTTATAGGAACGTTAGGTTCTAGGAACTGCAAAAGTCCCTCCGGTCGGAAAGCGGCTAATAATAGTAGTAAAGGTGTAAAGTTGCATAAAATGGAAATACTCACTAATGCAAGAAAAAACTACCTCAAAAAACTGTTATCTGTGCTGTTGCTCAGTAACTCCACTTGGAATTTTTACCCAAAATGGCAGCGCGCTGCCGAAGCGCCACCTAGTGGCTGTTACCAAAAAAGCAGAGTTTCGCGGCTTTGACGGCTCTTTGCTATTAGCTTCACACTTGGCACAATGCTACTGCCCTCGCGCACAGAAATGCAACCCGATATGGCAATCTTCATGACTCATGGTTGAATTATCAACGCACTCTAAAGGCCTGTACACACCGGGACGAATATCAGTGTGCGTTATTCGTCAGCGTTTTTCAATGCGTTTTTTGTGGTCACACCCAAACGTTTTTCGCTGACGATGAGCCGAGTGAACATGCAAATTCATTCCCTGACATTAGATGGCACTTAATGTAAAACAGAAATAATAATAGAATCCTATACTAGGGTGACCATATTCATGTCTCAACATGTTTTATTATGACAGGATTAAAAAAAATAATGAATGAAATAATGATAGAAATAATGTCTTCTGTATTAGAAAAATAAATATATAAATAACTAAAAGAAATGCCTCCAAATATAACAAAAAATAACTCACAAGCTTACAAAAACGAACTAACAAAATTATATCTTTAGTTTTCACATCTTTATTCTGTTTTTCTTCCTCATCCACCTTGTTTGCCCACCTATATTTTGCTGTAGAACTGATCTTTCCCAGCAGTTTTTTTGAAAACCAGGACATTTTCATCACTTAAAAACAGCCAGGACAGGACGTGAAAACAGGATGTGTAACGCAAAGTTGAGATGATGCCCAGAGATAAAAACATAGCACTAGTTGTCGGATGAACAGATGCACGAGAGTTGTCATATTTCCCCACGTTTAATAAAACCACTCAAACTTTACACTCGTCCTCACACATGGGGATCGAGCGAGAAAAAAAAACACAAACATCCAACCCTGGTCACAATAGAAAAATAAAATAAAAGAAAGAATACAAAGAGTCAGCAGAGCGGGTATCTCCTCTCCTCACTTGTCAAAATCGAACTGACACTACGCACACTATGCGCAGTTCTCATCTCAACTCAGATTTCTATAAAGCACAAATGGACCGTTACACATGTCCTGGGAAAACAGGACTGTTGGTAACCCTATATTATTACAGAAATACTAATATAAATATTATCATCGCTCTTTATGCTCTGAGACCAGCAGCTCAACATTCGTCGTGCCCATAGGTACCTTGCCTTGTAGGCTATATATCTTCTTCGCCGTATGTGTGCTGCTCGGCAAGACCGTTTTGTGTTTGAGCGCCCCCAAGTTGTGTTTTACTGTAACTTCAGAAGTACCAGACACGTGAGCAAAAAAACTAACCCGAGACGCTTTTCACGCGTGGCGTTTTTTGCGTTGGTGTGAACACTCACATTGGCGCCCATTGTTTAGTCACGAGGCATTAAACGTCGACGAATGTCGCACGCAAAACTCTTCTTACTAAGGAAAGTTATGTTTCTTTTTCTTATCTTACCACTTTTTTGCCGTGAATGCGATAAGAGACTGTGTTGATCGCTGATACAGCTTTCTCTCCCACATTCAGTTGATGCGTGGGCATTTTCTACCTCGCACTCAATGCAAAGTTTGGGCTGCTCATTTACCCGGAGTGGTCTAGCTTTCGCACACAAACTTGCTTGAAAAGTAAAGTTGTTTGGGAAATGGTTGCCAGCTATGTTTGCACAATGGCATTGTAGACTCCAAAACGGCCGCGTCTGATCCGTTTGTTAAAGGGTTAGTACACCCAAAAATTAAGTCATTAGTTACTCACCCCTATGCTGTACCAACCCCGTAAAACCTTTGTTCATCTTCGGAACACAAATGAAGATATTTTTGATTAAATTTGAGAAGAGGATCACTGCTGCCTAAGGGATCGAAATTTGACGGCCCAGAAAGTCAATGAAGAAAATGATAGACTTATACTTGAGCCACTGTAGTCACATGGAATATTTAAACATTTTCTTCATTGACTTTCTGGGCCGTCAAGTTTTGATTCCTTAGGCAGCCTATGTGGTATTGATCCACCTCTCAAATTTAATCAAAAATATCTTCATTTGTGTTCCGAAGACGAACAAAGGTCTTCGGAGTTGGTACAGCATAAGGATGAGTAATTAATGACTTGATTGGCAGTGGGTGAACTAACCCTTCGCAGCACAAACTCAATCAGCTGTTTCCTGTTTCCATGGATTACCCTGGGAACGTCGCTACAGATCAACAATGCATGCCATATACCTCCTGCTCTGTACTGTTCTCCTACTAATGACTTTTAATATTACTGCATTTTATACTATTTTAAGTCCCTGACCACATATATGGCTTACATCCTGAACTCTCCTACATTCAGGTAACATTAAGTCAAATCCTGGGCCTACACCTCCATGTATTAATTTACCTACCCCATCTGATTTCAAAGAACGTAATGGTCTTGGCTTCCTCCACATCAATGTTAGAAGTCTTATGCCTAAAATGGACCTCAGGGTCTTGGAGTCAGGGTCTGGGTGTCAACTTCAGACCCTGATGTTTTGGTTTTATCTGAGACTTGGTTGAATAAATCTGTTTATGATTCTTCTATCCATGTTGCTGGTTATAATTTATTTCGTAGTGATTGTAAAAGTAAGGGCAGTGGTGACGCCATTTATATTACTTAGATATTACTGCACTGAGTCCATAGATATATATGTGCCAAGTCAAAGTGCTCCCAAGCACTTGCTGTGGTATTTCACCATACATTATAGTTATACACTTTACACACTTAGAAAAGTGCAACGTTTTATTTTGTGTCACCATTCTTGGTTCGAGTTACACTACTCGAGTAACTGTATTTAAGTAGGGAAAACGTGGAGGTGTTTGGTCGCTTCTCTGCTTGGCCCATATTGAATGAACTGAGCTAGTTAATTTCTATCAAAGTGTCCTGCGCACCAAAGCGCTTGAGTGCACGCACTGAGATGAGAAAGGTATGTATCAACTCCTCTTAGTTAAGGGAATAACATGGTTTAATATGAAAAAAAAAAACGATGTAGTATCCCTTTAAGGTAATTGATACTAGGATATTAGCAAGTCCTGATGGTCTTGACCAGCGTTTCTCAAAGTGTGGGGCGCGCCCCACTGCGTGTGCAATAGAAACATGACAGGTGGGGCGCGACAAATGGGAGAAAATGTGGTAATTTTGTGCCCAACTCTATTAGTTCCTTTATCGAGCATAAACTCAAAACAAAACGAGGACACATTTAAATGTAAGCCTTACTTAACCTTTTCACACGTAAGTTTAAAAGTTTTTAGAGGCGCCCGTTATTTTTAGATCGTCTCCCTTTATGGTTTCCATGGTGACGCGTCATTGCTTGTCACACCCATAGACAGTATGGTCACACCGCAGGCACAATAGCGCTGAATGACTGATTATCTGCGTTTATTTCACAAATTTGTTGGCTATAGCGGGAAATATCTGATATTCCGATTGTCGAATATGATCAAGTGGATGTGTATTGTTGTTTAACACCTTAGTTGAGCTATGCGCGAGGCGTTAGTTTATGCCGCATTTTAGAGAATCGGATCTGGATTTAACAAACGTCTGTTTATCCACTTCTCCCGAAATACATGAAAGTAAGTGGCCCGGTGAACTGGAAGAAGCATAGAGTAAACTCGAGAGTTACTTACACGATGTGTATTTGATAAGAATAATACGTGTTGATGTCTAATTATAATGGAAATAATAATTATTGCCGCTTCCATAGACATAAGTCTGTATTTGACCAACTTTAAAATTGCTTTTTAAAAAATATGTGTAGCCTACTAGAGAACAGGCTCATTTTAGACACTAAATTAGTTTATCAATTAATTTTGAACTTTCAAAGTGCACAAGATTTATGAATTTATCTTTAAAACGTGCAAACTTTTCTTCCAGGGGAGCATGCCCCTGGACCCCCAGGGTGCAGCAGAGGTCCACACCACACACACAATACTGTGGGAAACACAGTATCTTTATGATAGTTTTCGAAAATTATTATTATTATAAAAATACCTAAAATACAAACATTATTAGGATTTTACCACCTCCGCTTCGTTGTGAGCCAGGAAAACCCTGAGATTATTATTATTCTTTTTCAATTTTGTTTGTTCTTTTTGCATGCAGTTTGTGAAGTGACAAAATAAAGCTAATAAACTAGTACACACTTTTATTTTCTCCGTTTCTGAATTTGATGTTATCAGAGGCAATATAAAAACACAATTGCATTATTATTTTTATATACTGTCATGTTTTTTTTTTTTTTAAATGTCATGTTGATAAAATACATTTTAACTTAAAGCCTAGTTTATTAACATTTTTTGGTGGGCGCTTGCAAGGGGACAGGTGGGGCTTAGAACCCTTCCCTACCTTCAAAGTGGGGAATGGCAGAAAAAGTTTGAGAAACACTGGTCTAGACCCTGCTTTATTGGATCTGCACATAAAATAGCAGAACCTATTACATACATTTTAAATGTGTCCCTGTCTCCAAATGAATTACCAGATGTGTGGAAATCAGCCAATGTGCTGCCCTGTTGAAAGGGGGATTCCTTTATTCTCGATAATTACTGCCCAATTTCTAAATTGTCTGAGCTTGCCAAGGTCCTGAGTCTTTAGTAAACACCCAACTTAAGGGCTTTTTGCAAAACTACAACATACTAAGCCCGCCACAATCAGGCTTAGGGCCAAACATAGCACGATTACTAAGGTGCTTGATGACATCATTTGTGACCTTGACAATAAGATGAGCTGTGTTTCCCTGTTCATCAACTTGTCAAAGGCCTTTGACTCAGTTGATCACTTTATTCTGCTTAAGACACTTCAAGACAGGACATTGGCTTGGCCACTAAGGCAGTTGACTGGTTCAAAAAATAACTTAACAACAGAACTCAAAATGTAGTTGTTGATGGGCATAGTTCTGCCCCACTGTGGATCCGGTGAGGCGTCCCTCAAGGGTCTGTCCTTGGTCCGGTCCTATTTACCATTTACATAAACAACATTGCCTTTGTAGCAGAAAATGGCAAAATACACCTCTCTGCAGACAACACAGAACTATATTGATCCGCCCTACCTTATCTAAAGCTTATCATTCACTACAGCAATCTTTTAATTTATTACAGGCCACTTTCATTGATCTTAGACTGGTTTTAAACGCAGGTAAAACTAAGGTGATACAGTTCACAAAGTCTCGCACAGTACCCGCATCAGACCGCCCAAGCCATTTCCACAATGAATGGTAGGGAAGTGTGTTGAAAATGTTTCATCTTATAAATATCTTGGTCTGTGGATTGATAAAAAGCCAACCTTTAAAGTTCATATTGATAAATTAGTGAAAGTAAAGTTTTTTATTTTAGAAATAAATCCTGTTTTACCCTCCAAGCTATGAGGAAATTGATCCGTGCCACTTTCTTACCAGTCTTGGACTATGGGGAAGTTATATATATGCATGCTGCCTCTACCATGCTTCACACACTTGCATTATGGTGCAAGGTGCATTATGGTTTATTTTGAATGCCAATGCACGTACTCATCACTGTCGTCTTTATGAGGCGACTGGTTTTAGCTCTTTAGGCCTGCGTAGATGGTTCCACTGGCACATTTTTATTTATAAAGTCATTAACGGTAATTTACCCAACTATCTTACTAGTCTGTTGACCTGGAAACACTCCATTAACAATCTCCGCTCCGTTAACATCCTGGCTCTTAATATCCCACGCATAACAACTGAATTCGGTAAGACCTAATGCTCCTTGGTGTTGGAATTTGCTCAAAAGTATTGAAGCTTTTGGTTTTTATCCCACTTGAACATTTTAAATAATTACATAAATGATCCAAATCTCAACAATGCCCATGTTTTCAATGACCACATTAAGTCATTCTTAAATTGTTTTACATGTAAATCTGTTTGGTTTGTTGTGTTGTTTATGTTATTTTGTGTAACTCTAATTGTTGCCCCAGGGCTCCATTGTAAAAGAGATTTGAATATCTCTCAAATGGTAAACGGAACCATGAAGAATAATACGGTAAATGGTAAAATGAAGAATACATTTTAAAAAATAATAATAAAAACAATGCAAGTCACTGTGACTGATGTGGTTCCCTGAAAAAACTCTAAACCGGTCTCAAAATAGTCAATGACATTTGAGCAAACATCTAATGAGAACAAATAGAAACTCCACTGATAAAAGTGCTTTTATGATTGAGACAGGTTCTGGGTAATGGTAAAAAGGCAACATTACCTGCTATTTATTTGTGCCTTCTTGCTGCACAGTGGACTCGATTTGAAAGGAAAGTAATTTTTCCATTGAAGCACTCAAAATAGATGCCTGCTGTTTGATTATTGCAAATTCGCTGTTCGAGACCTGTTAATCTGGATTCTTAGAATGCAGGTGAATGCATTTTATCCAGTATTATTCAGGCCGCCAATGAGAAGAGACTGGAGTGAAATTTCTCTGCTCTCTGACAAATCAACAGTTCACAACAGTTCACTGTGATTTTCTTTTCTTTTTTTGATGAAGCAAGAATTTCAGAATATTCCCTCAGATATTTTCCACACAGTGGCAATTTAAAGTGGCTTAAAGGTACCATCTGAGACCTTTAAGAGAGGGAAATTTGTATTAATGTTATTAGTAGTATTGATTTCATCGTTTCTCTTGTACTCACCTCAGAACATAGGATGGTCGCAGGAGGCAAGGGTAGCCCACATTACTGGCAAAAGAAACAGCCTCTTCCTGAAAAATAAAAAGAAAGTTAGATATCCCTTTGCAATCAGCTGAACAGAATCAAATAGACTGTGTTTCAGATGAGGTCAGGCTTCTTCTGCCCTTTTCTCCATTTGAGTCCCAGGCTGTGGGCAAAGGGCCAGACCATTACCACTGACCACATCTATTCACCCAACTTTTAATGCTTTGTGAACTGGCTACTTCACATTGAGGAAACTTTAAGATAAAACAACCCTCTACCTGAATAAACCATTAGCAAGTTATCTTTTGCAGAACGCATTGGATGAGATTCTGCCTAACTAGAGCAAAAAATGAACAATGAAAAATGAACAAATCTGGTCCTGTAGAGCCAAGCTAGTAAAAGTCTTTAGAGTTTCAAGAAAATTGCAGGTAGTTCATCATGGTTTGAGCTAAACTGTGCAGGACAGTGGCCCTCCAGGGCTAGATTTGCGGAACCCTGCTTTATGTTGTACAAATGGATACTTGGATGTTAATCTTCAATAAACCAGAGGAGAGGACATTTAAGTTTCCAACTGAGATCTACAGTAGAAGGGTAGATCAAGTAAAAAAAAAATCACATAAAGCTATAGAGTGCTGCAGAGATTACATATTTTTTGTTTGCATCATTTTGTTTCCTTTGATAAAAAGTCAACAGGATTTTCCCATTGGGTTTTGAATTATTGCAGAAAATAAGCTCTGTGACCAACAAAATTTTAATTATTACATGTTTAGTTCATTTAGATAATCTCCATCAATTAGCAAAACTTATCATTTTGAGGCCTAAATGCAATCAACAGAAATGAAAAGCTAAATGTAGGCTATAAATGAACTACACGGCAAAAGAAGATTTTAAAGGGTTAGTTCACCCAAAAATTAAAATTAAGTCATTAATTACTCACCCCCATGCTGTACCAACCCCGTAAGACATTCGTTCATCTTCGAAACACAAATAAAGATATTTTTTATTAAATCTGAGAGCTGGATCACTCCTCCATAGACTGCGTAAGGGACTGGCTCTTGACGGCCCATAAAGTCATTAAAGAAAATGTTTAAAAATTCCATGTGCCTACAGTGGCTCAATTAAAAGTTTATAAAGTGACGAGACTACTTTTTGTGCAAAAAAAAACCAACAAAAATAACGTCTTTATTCGACTATTCCATTACTTCCTTATGGGCGCATGCGCGAGAACTGAGATGACGACGTTCTTCTTCGACTACTTCTTGTTACCGGCTGCTCACCGCTTCAGGAGTATTACCGCCACCTACCATATAAGATAATTATCCATATATAAGGCGCTCCGGATTATAAGGCACACTGTCGTTTTTTTAGAAGATTAAAGGCTTTTAAGTGCAGCTTATAGTGCGGAAAATACGGTAATTGAAAAGCGTATGTACAGGGCAGATCTTCCTCTGATTGTAAACAGAAAGTTTTGCGCTTCCAGCTATATCAGCACATCGTCTTATTTTTATTTATTTATCCTTTATTTTACCCGGTAGGCACATAAAGGACTCATTCTCATTAAAAACGGCGACCTGGCCAAGA
Source organism: Hybognathus amarus (assembly GCA_030378365.1). Lineage (NCBI taxonomy): Eukaryota > Metazoa > Chordata > Actinopteri > Cypriniformes > Leuciscidae > Hybognathus > Hybognathus amarus. The sequence continues at coordinate 82,654 of JAQIUQ010005483.1, forward strand.
TTAACGTCAAAAAGCAGACACATAAAGTTACACATAACAGACAATACAGTGTAATACAGATATACAAGACAGTAATTCAGTCAAATGGTACATCGTACAAAGTGATTCAAACTACAACAGCTTGACAGTGTTCCTGAAGGAACAATAATAAGAGAATATAAATAATTAGACTGTGTGAAGATATAATACAGTGTACGTTAATGACAAATAGCTGCACTGGAAGATAGACAGAAGTAATACTCTGGTTTGCAAAAAAGGAAAACAATGATGCTAACAAGAACAGTGGTGTGTCAATAGTTTAGATATCAGTCGTTTGAAAGCGGGTAATGGTACGAATGTTTCAAGCCTTAAGGATTTTTGAAGTTTGTTCCGAATCGTTAGCAGAGGAGAACTGAAAGAGAGACGGCCAAAGGAAGTGCGAACATTGGTGGTAGTTAATGATATAAACCTACTTCAACGCAGGTTGAGAGAAGGAGAGGTTACCGAAATGAGGTTTTTTAAGTAGGTAGGGCTTATGCCTATAGTGATTTTGTAGATGAAATGAAACCAATGTCTTTGTCTTCTAATATGAAGGGAAGGCCAACCAATAAGTGTATAAAGTTTACAATGGTGAGTACTAAATGGAGCATTAGTGGCAAAACATACAGCACTGTGAAATAATACGTCTAGCTTACTCAGAAGAGTGTTAGAGGCGGATTTGTAAACCACATGGCCAAAATCTAAGATAGGCAGGATAGTCGTATTCACAAGAGCGAGTTTGGCGAAGAAAGTAAAAGAGGCCCTATTACGAAAAAGAAAGCCAATCCTGGATTTTATTTTAGATTGGAGTTTACTAATGTGGGTGTGGAATGATAATGAAGAATCTAGCCAGATACCAAGGTATTTGTAATTGTTAACAGTTTCCAGAGCAACACCGTCCAGGGTTGAAATTTTTGTTGTGTAATAAAGTGAAGAGGGAGATCGATTGAAGATCATACATTTTGTTTTGCTGGAGTTTAAATTTATCTCGGAATGAGCGCTGTATGCTATTAAAGCTCGCTTGGAGGGTGTCTAACACAGTGTTCATAGATGGGCCACAGGTATAGAAAATAGTATCATCTGCATATAGATGTATAGAAGAGTCGCGCCGGCCAAGGGCACATCGTTGATATAGACAGAGAATAATGTTGGGCCAAGAATTGAACCTTGTGGAACCCCCGTGGAGACAGCTAATGGATTAGATAGTAAGCCCTGTGATTTGACGCACTGAAATCTATCTGTGAAGTAATTAGTGAACCAGGCGAGGCAGTGATTTGAGAGACCCATACTCTTTAGCCTACCAATAAGAATGGTGTGGTTGACAGAATCAAAGGCTTTGGCCAGGTCTATAAAAACTGCTGCACAGTAATGTTTGCGGTCAATAGCAGATATAATGTCGTTCGTAACTTTGAGTGTGGCCGAGGTACATCCTCGGCCAGCTCGGAAGCCTGATTGTAAATCGGTAAGTAGGTGATTTGAATCGAGATAATTAGTGATCTGCTTGTTGACAAGGTGTTCAAAGACCTTGGAAAGGCAGGGCAGAATGGAGATCGGTCTGTAACAGTTTGGATCTTGGTTTTCTCCTCCTTTAAAAATCGGGATTACAGCAGCGACTTTCCAGTCTTTCGGAATATAAGAAAGGCCGATAGAAAGATTAAAAATGGTAGTAATAGGTGAGGCTATAATAGGAGCAGCCAATTTAAAGAATAGAGGGTCTAAATTGTCCAGCCCAGCCGATTTGGATGAGGAAAGATTTTGCAATTCACTCAGAACTTCAACTGTCTGGATATGGGCAAAGGAAAAAAGTGGTGAATTGACTGGGGACACAGTGGACAGAGGGGGGTTTGTAGCTGTGACAGTAGGTGCCAGATAACAAGTGTGTCAGAATTATACCAAGGGCTATATCTGTGCTTAATTCTAGTTTTTTTGAGTGGGGCATGTTTATTTATAATGGCATGAAAAGTGTTTTTAAAGGGACACTGTGTAGTCCTGTAGGTATTTTATTATCTGAAATCAATATTTTTATTCATAAATATGTCCTTAATGGTGTACAAATACCTCTGCAAATTATCTGACTTATCCCCGTAAATGAAGAATTTATTATCTTAATTATCATGGGACGGGTGAGGTTCACGGAGGCTTCCATGTCGTTCCGCCATCTTGAAAAACTATAATAGCAGAGAGTGTCAAAAAGTACCACCAGCCAAACGCGTTTCCACAACGCGCTTTCGTCAGACTCAGAGCTAGCGTCACATGACTGAAAGCATCAGAAACGGAGGAGGAGAGCATTGAGGCGCATTCGCGGCAAGTTTAGTTTAGTGCATTGCACTCCTATGTTTTTTTTATTTCTCTATTATTTGTAACGTTAATGGCGGACCATACATACGCCGAGCCACAGGAGAAGACCTCGTCGCAAAAAAAGGCCAGACTTGAAAGAAAAAGGAAACGGTGACCGGAGATTGCAAAAAAACAGAGTAAATGTCGGGATAAGTTAGTGTTTTCAAGGTGGAAAGAGCTAATGCAGCAGAAAGATTTCAAAAGAGACGCTGAAGTTGCCTGCTTTCTCCTCGACATGTAAGTTAATGTTACAGTCTTACTTAATTTTTTGTCACTGCTTGGTTGTGTATTTTATTATAGACAGTATAACATTTATAGTTAAAGTTAAACAAACTCTTTGATTAATAGCAGCTGAGTAACGTTACTTTACTCAATAGCTGCCATTGTGAAGGTGCTAAAATCAAGGTTTGTAAGTTTACACTTTATAACCTATAAATTCATTAAGAATATAGAGATAATGATTGTTTTTGCATTGTTTGCACACCTAAGGCTATTTCAAGATTTTAGTTTTCTGACATTTTATGTTATTTATCATTTATACTGTGACCGCATCGAATAATGCAGACGCATACAGTAATTTTGTATGTAGCCTATGGCTATAGTTTCATTTGTGAACATTGGAGAGGGTCAATCCTACTTTGATCGTCTCTTGTAGCTGCCGGGTATCTTTGTCGTCGTTGTGTTGACACTCGCGCTCCTCGTCGTCCATCTCCTCGCCTAGATCCCACTGATCCACTGCCTCTCTGTCCTCTACCTCTTCCTCTCCCTCTTCCTCTTCCTCTCCCTACTTTTGAATCATCCGATAATGATATCTAACAATCACGTAAGTCAGAAAATATAACGAATAAAGTCGGCATTACTACTAATTACAACAGTTCATGTTTTTCAGTGTCAGCAACTAATACTGTAACATTCATTTGTTTGTTGTGTCACGTTGCTGTTTTTTTATTTTTTAATTACAAACCTGTTCATCCGGAGAGAAACTCGATGAAGTGTTACTACAAGACATCCTGTCATAGCATTTTTGGTACATAACGGCAACCGTAGATGCAGTACGCACTTGAAAAAGCGAGGCGCTGGAGAGCAAAATTCGTTTGAATGCAAAACACTTTTTAACCACTAGATGGGGGTAGATCCCACACAGTGTCCCTTTAAAAAAGAGCCAGGCGTCTTCCACCGTTGGAATAAGTTCGATGTCCTTCCCAGGACACCCGAGCTAAATCGAATAAAAAAGCTTGCTCGTTAAAGTGTTTTAGAGAGCGTTTAAATATGATAAGGGCGGGCTTTTAGTAGCAGGACCATTGTGCATGCAAGCAGTAAGGCAGTGATCGCAAATACCCTGACTAAAAACAGCATACGAGAATTTAGAGGGTAAGTTAGTTAGGGCGATGTCAATAAGAGTGCCTTTGTCAGCTGATTTCTTATTGTATCTAGTAGGTTAATTTATAATCTGCGTAAGATTTAGGGCATCAAGTTTGGACAGTAGAGTGTTCGGAGGGTTAAGCATGTCATAATTCAGATCACCTAGCAGGAGAAATTCTGAAGATAAGTGAGGAGCAATTAGTTTGCAGATGGTGTCGAGAGCACAACTGGGAGCGGAGGGGGGTCTGTAACAGACAGCTACAGTAAGAGATTTGTTTTTAGAGAGACAGGTCTTTACCAATCAGGAGCTCAAACTTTTTTGGGACAGATTTAGATAAGATAACAGTACAATGTAAGTGCTCTCTACAGTAGAGCATAACTCCACCGCCTTTCGATACCCTGTCTTGCCGGTAAATATTATAATTAGGGATAGATACATCCAAGTCTTTGGTGGTTTTTCTAAGCCAAGATTCTGAAACAGCTATTATATCAGGGTTGGCTGCATGCATGAGGGCGGTGAATAAGTCTAGTTTAGGAAGGAGGCTTCTAATATTGATATGCATAAGTCCGAAATTTTTACGATTGCAGAAATCTGCATAGGAGAACCCAGTGTGGGTGGGAACAGCAGTATTGATTGATGGTCCAGGGTTAGATTCGATGTCACCAGAAGAGCTAAGTAATAATAAAATTAATATACGGCAAAATCTATTAAGAATTGGGTGCCTGGTACGATTGGCGAGCATTATTAGCATAAATAGACAAGGAAACAACTTGGTTGAATACAATATGTTAAAAGCACTATGAGTGGACAGGGGGATTATAAAATGAATGTACTGAAGAGTTGGACCTAACCGTTGGGTAATAAGGAATGAAATGAAATATATATATAAAAATACGGTAGGGTAGCGGTAATACTCCTGAAGCGGTGAGCAGCTGGTAACAAGTAGTCGAAAAAGAATGTCGTCATCTCAGTTCTCGCGCATGTGCCCATAAGGAAGTTATGGAATAGTCGAATAAAGTCGTTATTTATGTTTTTCGCACAAAAAGTAGTCTCGTCGCTTGATAAACTTATAATTGAGCCACTGTAGGCACATGGAATATTTAAACATTTTCTTTAATGACTTTATGGGCCGTCAAGAGCCAGTCCCTTAGGCAGCCTATGGAGGAGTGATCCAGCTCTCAGATTTAATCAAAAATATCTTCATTTGTGTTCCGAAGATGAACGAAGGTCTTACGGGGTTGGTACAGCATGGGGGTGAGTAATTAATGACTTAATTTTCATTTTTGGGTGAACTAACCCTTTATTGTCACCACCAAGCTTCAGACAACTCTTTTAATCATAGTTTAAAATCTACAAGTTAGAAAATTTTGAGTTTAAATAGTTTGCAAGAATGTGAATATAAACAGAAGGAGGCTATAAACGCAGAGTAGCGAGTAGCCCCTAGTTAGCGAACAGCCTTTTTCAAGACACATTAATGCTTAAAAAGTATTACTGATATATTTTAGGTTGTAGAATAAAACGTGAATATATCTTGAGCTTGTGTTAACCACTGACCTTATTTAAAGTATTTATCCAATAAAAAACATTTTAACTAGAACCGTAAAGGTTTGGAACGACACAACCATGACACAATGCTGACTGAAATTTCCTTTTTGGTGAACTAGATCTTTAACTAAATAGGAAGTGCTGTGTGAAACAAGTAAGCAGGAAAGATACAGTTATCCTCTATCTTCTTCACCTTTCCCAAGCACTGCTCTTCTAGCCAGAAACAACACACTGAGTCTACCACATGATCCCAAAAGATTCTGCTGATCTCTACTGCCTTTTTAGCTTGCTTCAACATCGGGGAGACCATTAAAATGCTAGATGTACCCTCAGCAGTGAGACGGAAACCGACGGGAGTTGAGTGGGCAGCATCGTGGGGCAGAATGCCCTCTCTCTCTCCCTTCATCACAGACTTCAGCTCTTCGCTTCCATGGCCCGCGGCAAGAAGGCTGGGTGTAGCTAACGGACGATTCGAGCAGGCTTCCAGTCAACATGTTACAGCACTTCTAATGTTTGCTGTTTGAAAGCACTCTGACACCTCTGGAGTATTTGGAGTGAATGCAGCATTTGTAAAATTGAAAAGTCTGGAAAATGTAACTATATTGGGAACTTGTCTGTTTGGCCACTCGGGTGGGCAATTTCTTGAAAGCCTGGGATGAATGAAGTAATGAATGATTAACTAAACAAGAAAATGCATAAGTAAAGCTGGGTTCACTATTACTGCAAAATCACATCCATATTACTCAACTGACCTAAATCAACAGACTGGAACACGATGTGCATTATCAAGATTATGGCACAGTGGCACACAAAATAATTATTCAGTTGTTCAATTTACTGCATTTGAAATTAAGAACAGATAACAACACTTCTTTCATCTTTACTAAAATAAACAACATTTGAATGTGCATCTGAAGTAAAACTGGCCTTACCAGTGAGCTGAGAGCCCTCCACGGGGCCTGGCCTACACCAAGATCATCCAGTATGGAAGAGAATACAGATCTCTCTTCTGCACGATCGATTTGAGGTGGGCTGGTACCCAGAATCTTCACCCCGTTCAGATGCAGGGGCATGGCCAGGTTATTGGGGATCTGCCCACCCACAGATACTATACAGCCTGTGCAGCCCTGTGAAGAGAAGGAAAGTCTCTGCAGTCTTGCATGAAACACTAGTGACCATCACGATCAATTCTGAACCACACTGCAGTTTATTATGGTCAAGACAAGAAGAAATGCCTGGTCTGCATGTAAAAGGGACCATAAAGTAAATACTACAGAAGCATTGAAGGGAATGAACAATTAAAAGTGTAGTCTGAGAATAATGCTCACCAAGGCTGCATTTATTTGATCAACAAATACAGTAAACAGCGATATTGTTAAATTTTTAAAGCAGTAGTATGTCGTTTTTTTAACCTTTATAATGTTATTCCAAAACCCTTGTTATGGTACATCAACTTACAATAGGTTGAATGACAGGTCTGCCATAGCCTGACAGTGTCTGTATCGCTTTTACTGGCACTCTGTAACTTTGGAGTGTGGGTAGGAACCCGAGCACAAAAAGAGCTACAAAATTCGAACGGCTTTACGGCATACATCACTTCCCCTCTTCCTCAAATTCTGACGCGAGAGCCCAACGAGCGCATGTTGCCATGGCTGAAACAGCAAGTAAAACCAAGAAGCCAAAGGTTTTGTCGGAGAAAAGTAGAAAGAGAAAAAGGGATAGTGGCAAAATAAAAGGCTGGACGGAGGATCAATATTGGTCCAGTGTTAGGGATCAGAGCCGGCCCACGAACTAGTGCGAAACTAGTGTTTTTTTTTTATGCTAATGCTATTTTAAAAACATTCAGTCGTAATACTACTCCATAAAACGTAACTTTTATGACAGTAGTAGACGATAATACTGTTTCTCAACTGTAAGGGCCCCCGAGAGCAAACTTTCAAAAGTTGTTTGTTTTTGCCCTCGTTCACGGTGCCTGCACGCGAAGTTGGAGCTGAAGAATAAGCCAGCGTCTATCAACGGACCAGATACATTTAACATGGAAGAGGCAATCCCCAAGAAGAGGAGGAGGATTAGGGCGAGGGAATACCGTCGTTTTTCGTCAAAGAAACAAATAATAATAGGGAAGGCTTTTGGTGGATAGAACTTTTTTAAATTGGACGCCGAGGTTGCACTGTTTCTTCTGGACAGTTGAGTAGCTTCTAGTGCTGACTTCTTTGTTTATGAACTGTGTGTGAAAATATCATTCTTTAAAGGAGTCATAACCTCGTATTACCTTGGATACCCACGCTCTATTATAGTCTTTCAGGCCCTTCTAAAAAAGAAACGTGAAAAAAAATAAACACAGAGCTCCTCTGACCCTTATTTCTGAATGCATTATTGCCTCGCGAGATCTGATGCGATATTTTGGCTGTCGTGGACGGTCATTATAATAATGCAAATGAGGGGCGCGTTGATTGGTGACAGGAAGGAGGGGGCTTGACACCACGGGGAACTTCAGCATATCATTACAAAAAGACCGCGACCTGTGGAATTCAACCATATATGTGTTTGAGCCAGACTCTGAACTAGAGCTGGAAAAGGAAAATATAGAGTCAATGGAAGGACATTTACATCAACATGTCTCTGAATGGTAAAGACAATCATTTTGACTGAGACATACATTAACATCAGTAACGAGCTAAAACGTTTGTTGCTATTTTCTCCCACATAAGTTTACCTTTTATTTAATGTAGATTACATTAACGGAGATGTAGTCTACTTTTTTATCAGCTTACAGTGGTTATAGAGATCGACGTTTGCTATCATGTGTTGTTTTTGCCTTGTTTCACGTTCACGCACTTCTTATAGCTGTGTTTACTCAGCTCTTACGGTGATTTTCTGAAGTAAAACTGACGCTTCATCTTTTGTGTGATGTACAATAAACTTTATTAAACTTCATCAGTATATGTTTGATCATCATTCGGACCTGGTCCAAAACAGCAGACTTGTAGGCTATTAATAAATAATGGATACATACAAGCAGATGGCAAATTACGTTATAATAACCGTAATTAAACTACTAAACTATACCTGTTCCATCTCTATACAGCACTCTGACTCTGTAGAAATTATTGTCCGACTCGAAATGAACGTTGTAAAGGATTCCTGTGTTAAATGTTTAGCGCAGACACCTAACGTTGAGCCAGTTGTTTGAACAGCGTCATTAAAAATGAATTTCATCCACTGGTCCCTGGTAGTGTGGTCCGTTTTTGGTAGAGAAAACACATTTGAATGTTGATTCTGGCAGTCAACCACAGAGCAACTCACGTGTGCACTACATTTCTGCATCTTTCTTGACTGAATATGATGGGGAGAGGAGGACAGCGCGAGCTTCCTGCAGCATATGTGTGTGCGGTGTCCATATATGGTATATCCTGCCCCGTCTTGACGTCAGAGTCGGGGGAGAAATTAAAATCTCGTATTTGAGTGCGCGTGCACGTGGGCTGGTTTATGAACCCTGGGGTAAACAAACGCTTCACTTTTGAATATCGGCTTCCCGGCCAATGTTTAATCTTTAGGCAATCATAACATACATTGATTCTCGTGGAAAAGTGAAAATGACAGGTTATGACTCCTTTAAAAAATATGAGTGAAGCTCGACTAAACTTGGATAGCTCTAGCGAATATCACATTACAGGGATTTAGTGTGTGAGTTTTTCATGATGCACGAAACGGGAGGGAGGGTTGAGCTAACTTGTTTTGTTTGTGATCTCGCTTCAAACACAAAAAGAAGTGACTTCACCCACAATCGCTGATACAACCTTTATTATGTACATTTACATGTATAAATTTACCTGACGCCTTTATCCAAAGTGACTTACAATAGGCTATGTGCACAAGCGTAGTTTCGAACTTCCGCTTTTGTCAGAAGTCGGCATATCAGTTTCCGGTTTACGACTGTTCATCCGCATCCGCTGTAAACAAACAATATAAGTGCTGCTGTTGTCCGAAAATAAGAGTAGTTAAACACATCTAAGTTTCTAAGAACTGTAGGTGGATCTATCAACTAAGTCCGTTTCACACATACCCCGTTTGCAGTGTGTGTTGCGGTGCAGGAGCAACGGGTGCTGCAGTGCTTTCACATAATGCGTTTGCAGTGAATCTCTGATCGCGGCTGTGCCACAAACGCATACTTACTATTTTTACTATTTTTGTTGCGCGTCGCCCTGAAATATCTATTTTGTGCAGCCACTGCGCACGAAGGTTGGTGTTTTTCGGGAAGCAGTGGAAGCTCAAATGGCTGTTAGCGACTTGAAGCAGAGTGGCACAAAGCAGTGCTCCACGCACCATGTTAACAGGTTAGGGCTTTCACTTTTCACACCGCTAGAGATGCGGCACATATGCTATAATATAACAGCAGTGCAGCGATCGTTACTGCACCGAATCTATTTCTGCTGTGCTGCATTAAAGTGACATGTTTCGTGGTCAAAATGCACAAAGATTGACCTGAAAATGTAGTAATTTCACCATAAATGCGTTTCATTAAATAAAATGTAGTAATCTCACCATAAATGCATTTAATATACCAGTACTACTATTTTTCACAGTCATCGGAAGACTGTGAAGACCGGGGTAAATCAAGAAAAACATAATGAACAACGCTCGTATCATTCGGGAAAGGAGGTGGAAAAACAAGTTTTGTGACATGCAGGATCTATTGTGGGCTATTTAAATGCAAAAGAAAAGGCATGTGAGTCGGCTGTTTTTGTCAATTTGAAGTTTTAATATAAAATATTTGCCATTTTAATAAAGTAAATTTGACCACTTGCTTGAGCAACTTAATATGAGTAAAGCATGGAATAATAGCCCTTACATACGTGCATACGTCCATTAAAGAGTGTGTAGAAAGAAAATTGTAATGCTGACAACTTTTTTTGAAACAAAAGTTGCAGCAAAACTTCTGGATTTTAAATAAAAATAGTAAGTATGCATTTGTGGCACAGCCGCGATCAGAGATTCACTGCAAACGCATCATATGTGAAAGCACTGCAGCACCCGTTGCTCCTGCACCGCAACACACACTGCAAACGGGGTATGTGTGAAACGGACGTTAGTTGATAGATCCACCTACAGTTCTTAGAAACTTAGATGTGTTTAACTACTCTTATTTTCGTACAAAAGCAGCACTTATATTGTTTGTTTACAGCGGATGCGGATGAACAGTCGATAAACCGGAAACTGATATGCCGACTTCTGACAAAAGCGGAAGTTCGAAACTACGCTTGTGCACATAGCCTATTGCTATATATGTCAGAGGTCCACGCCTCTAGATCAACTAGGGGTTAAGTGTCTTGCTCAGGGACAAATTGGTGTCTCACGGTGGATTTGAACCTGGGTCTCTCACACCAAAGACATGTCTTATCCACTGCACAATCACCACCCCATTATTTATATTTATACTCACAGGAGAACTTCTGATGGAAAAAATCCACCTAATTAATAACATGCGTTAAATTCGTTCGAACATTAATGAATTTGGAGAATTCTAAGTGAGCGACTGCGTTCCCAGAGATTAGTAACTTGCATAAAACTGTCCATATAAGGGCATATAAAACCATGTCCATATAAGGGCTTTCCGCACATCCTTTCCTTTCGCCGCTCTCAGCAAACATGGAGAAGGTCCTCACTGCAGAACATGAATTCTAAGTTAGCCTCAGTGTTATTTATCAGTGTAGACAGACACCAATTTGCTTTTGGTGTACTGTGGAGTGAGTAAAACAGGTTTTTAATGGCAGGCTAGCAGTTACCGTTGACTCGCTCTAGACTAGCACCGCGAACTACACTGAAAAAATGATTCTGAGTGCATGTAAATGTTATGTAATTAAAATGTGTAATATTAACAATAAAATGTTACGTTTGTATCTTTACATAATATATCTGGTTTTGAATTTATCTTCATTTGTTCAAAACACAAGACAATGCGCATATTTTTACCTTACAAAATTAATTGAAGTAATCCCAGACAATCTTTTTAGGTACACGCACTCAACAAACAATACCTTGTTTAATTTACTCAAAAAATTACTCCCCTTCCTGTTTTTCGTGTCTGGAAACCCCTTGCATTTCAAACGAAGAGGAAGCCTACATGTGGACTGAACCCAAGGTAAGAGTAAAGTTAGAAAAGTAAGCTAACAATTATTACTTGGGTTGTACAATCTTTACAGTTTTTCAATTGTTGTACAAAAATTAGGCTTTAAATGTAATTTGAAGATTGCTTTGTTGTACGTGGATCTTCTGTTAATTACCATATGGCAACGCTGGGATGGCTATATGTTGCTTTACGTGTAGTCAGTAATTGAAACTTTGCACGTGGCCATAAAATAGTTTGTTTTAGTGTAATTTAAAGCCAGCGTTATAATCCAGCAATAAAATAATGTAATTAGTGCAAGCATGTGGATTTTTAGAGCAGCCATGAATAAAGTAGGGTAACATTAAATAACTTAACATTAACAATTATTAATGTTGCTGCCTCATTAAATAGCTGTGCTATACACTTAGAACATGTCTCAATTTTTAGTAGCCTTATCTATATCTAAAATAATTATCTTTTTCATTTTTGTTATATTGTTTTTCATTAATGTATTTTACAACAATACAAAGAGCAATATGTATTATTCACTAATCTAGTTTATAATAGCATTTTTGTCATAGATTATGATAATATATTTTGGGATTTGTTGTTCATCTTTATAATGAAGCTGTGTGTATTAAGTAGATTGTGTTTAACATACACATTACAATCTAGAATACTGCTGTTTAAATTGTTTTAACTTTAAACCTGTTGGTAGCTAGCTAGCTTTAAGTACTGAAGTAAATAATATATATATATAAATATATATATATATATATATTGATTGTAGTGTTTGAATAAAGGGTTGTAATATTTCATAATCAACTGTTGTTGTGGACTATATACTGGAGGTATATTTTAAGGGGCTAGTTGAGGAAATTGCTATATTTTTTATTAGTTTAAAAATAAAATTAAAATATCGGATTGGTATCGAGCCGATACTCAGAATTTTGGTATCGGATCGAATAAGTTTTGAAAAAACGGTATCGTTGCATCCCTACCTAACATCATTCGTTTTTTTCCCAACCTGGGCCTAATTTTATATTTTAAAAAATATGTATTTGTGTTTAAGTGACTGATGGGAACAACAATCTTTTAAATCGGCCAGGCTTAGACCGCTTCAGTCTGCAGAGGCGACAAAATTAACGTTAGGCATAGGCAAATCGTACGTTATATGGGCAATTGCGTTCCTTTACATCCACAAAACCTGCTTGTTTTGCAACATGCTATTCTAAGTGTCTGACAACATTACCTAAGATCGCGGACAGCTCCAGCTTTAAAATTCACACGTTAAAACATTTTACTTGATCTAAAAACTGACTCAATCATATTAGAAAGAATTAAGATTCCAGCTAGAATATTTCGCGACTATTTATGACAAAACTGAGTTGCATTTCTGTCTTTCTTTCTTTTTCTTTTGTCAAATAATGCAAATAATAATTATAATATCATTATAATTTATTTGTCTTCAAATAGATGGAATTGACAGCTCGTGAATTAAGTCCAAACGTGGGCACATTTTTAGAAATATCGATTTGGTTTGCGCGCTCTCTTTTTCTTCATGGTTTGTGAACGTGTTTTTTACGGTCTATGGTTAGAGCGCTCATTGGGGGTTTTCAGCTGTCAATCATCTCGTGACCATAGTCCCGCCCTCAGCATGACACCGCTGCTCGCTTCCCCATCTGAGCTCTGGGAAAACAAACCCAAAGTAACATCTAAACTGAAACTGAAGAAAATTTGCTTTCTGATACGCAGGTCAACTAGGTGCAGTGTTGTGGAGAGAGTAAAATGTTAAACTATTTTTAATTAGGCTATAGTTGTAGTTAAAAATTTTTGCTATTTGCTATGTTTATGGTTTCTTGCATTGGTCAGTTAACCATAACACTGTGTCCTTACCAGGTGATTCTCCTGACAAGTAGGCTACACTGGATAAAGGTTTGTACATTTTTCTAGATTTAGTTTATTGCAGTGAGAAAACTGGGGCCAGTTATAATGTCAAATGGTAACATTCCTGTTGTCCTGTTTTTTTAGTTGTTGTTGCTATTTTTATATATATATATATATATATATATATATATATATATATATATATATATATATATATATATATGTAGGGCTGTCAGTTAAACGCGTTATTAACGGCGTTAACGCAAAAGCCGTTAATTAACGGCGTTAATTTTTTTATCGCGCGCATTAACGGTCTTTTTGTCCTAGCAAACTTTGTCGTTTTTCACATACTTTTGCAGCATGCGTCCTGATCCATTTCAGCGTCTCGCGCTCGTCATCCACTCAAAGCCGGCTCGCAAGCCGAAACGAGTGTGTGCGGCGTGCCTGTTGTTTTGTTTCCGGTCTAGCTAGATCCGCTTGCGCTTTGGTCGAAGAAGCAACGAAACGTCCTCGCGCGGCGCAAATGATTGACATGAATGTGTTTCAGAGCGCAGCGCGAGGACGTTTTGTGCCGCACACACTCGTTTCAGCTTGCGAGCCGGCCAAATAGTAACGTTATGCTTTGAGTGGATGACGAGCGCAAGACGCCGAAATGGATGCCAATGAGATTCTGAATGTAAAGTTTACTTTTAAAAAGTTGCCAAATTGTCCCATTGACAAGACCAAAGCGGTCTGTGTGTTTTGTCATTATGAACTGAGCTATCATCATCACAGCACGTCCAGGAAACACCACTTGATGATGGCCAAGCACACACACACACACACACACACACACACACAAACACAGATGATGCAAATTCTCCACCCCCTCGTCAATATCAGGACCTCGTCAGTTTCTATTTCTATTTCACCCTTTTATTGATGGACAGTGTTACATTGTGTGAGAGATTATTTAGGCTATATATGTTAGAGTGAAATTGAACACTATTCCAATGTTATTTTCAATAATAATAATAATAAAAAACATTTGCACTAAACAAGCCAATCCACTTTTCCATGTTGATAAGAGCATTAAAATGAGAAAAAAAATGTAACAAAAAGAAATCAAAAGACATTAAGAATAGATAAAAATGTGCGATTAATCGCGAGTTAACTATGACATTAATGCGTAATCGCGATTAAATATTTTAATCGTTTGACAGCACTATATATATATATATATATATATATATATATATATATATATATATATATATATATAATGCAAATGAGATGCTGCTCCTGGTTGCATGTTCCTGGGGCCGGGGGTGGTGTTTGTTTAAATTTTAGGGTTAGTGATGTCACCCACCCGGGTGGAATCCATTGTAGTTCTTTAAAAATAGATTTCTTTAAAAGATGAACAGGTGAACAAACCCTTTAAGATAATTATTTAAGATAATTAATTAAGATAATTATTATAATTACCATTATTTCAAATATTTGTAGGACAACAGTATTGAGTCCAGAAGAGAAACTGTGATCAGAGGCCTCTCTACCTTGGTGAAAAGACAGAGGAATTAATCAAGGACTACCGGGTAAAGAAATTATATTTTTGCATATGTATCTATACATGAAAGTTTTTCAAATGTATTGATTTATATAGAAAGTTTTAGTGCACTTCAATACAGTACATATACTGTATGTGACACACTTACTCATGACCAGTGATGCTGGCATTTAAAAAACAGTCATGCACAGTGTTTTGGATAAGTAATTGTAATCTGAACACTTTTTTCAGTCACAAGCAATCTAATGCGCTACTATTTCCAAAAAAGTAATCAGATTGAAGTTACTTATCCAAGTTACTGTGCATTACTATTTTTGTCATTTTCTTTAGTAGAAATGATGGCTGATATGCAATATGAAACCAAAATTGCGACACGGTAGAATCACGACACACCCCTTCCAACTATCAGTTATCCTTCCGTCCAGATCCAATGCTACCACATTTTTAAATTACTATTAGTATTCTTTGAAGTTAACATTATAAAATACATAGACCTACACCACACTGCACATTCTTCGAGCACATGCTTGCACAAATGTACATAAGAACAAAACTACCACAGCAACCACATAATCCCACCAAGATTTCTGTTTAGAGCAAAGAGCTATATGTATTCTTCACATTAGCAAACAAAAAGTAGGTTAAATTCTCTTTGGTATATTTCACAGATTTGTGATGACGACGATTCTGCAGCCATCCAAGAAGCCATCACTTCATTTGTACTCAACATGTTTGTCACCAAAGCCAGGGATAGAGGTCTCGAGAAGCAAGCTGGAAAAGCCATCGAGGGATCAGAGGTCCTTTTTGGAATTCCCAGTGTAGCACATGCTTGCACCTATACCTTATGGGCATTATTTATGCCTTGGAACTAAGCTATCCAAATAAACTAAGATACACCTTTGGAGGATGTGAACAAAAACATGCCCTCCAAAATCCATCTTACTGGCCTGAAAGTGAGACAGACGTTGTTATCGTTGTTTAACTCTTTTTGGACTTTTTGGGACTTTGGCTTATTCACCATATCCCCCAGAGTTAAATAAGTCCACTCATACCCTTCTCATCTCTGTGCATGCCGTAACAGTCGGACGCACCCACTGTTAGCCTCAGCTTAGCACAAAGACTGGAGGTAAAGAGATCCAGCTAGCATACTAATCTTAAAGGAGCATGAGCAAGTCTCTGAGTTTTTGCAGAACTACGCCCCCTCTGGTGACAAATGAAACTGCGTGCGCGCTCATGGAATACCATAGACTTTATAGAGTAGACATATACACGAATACACGCACGTTTGCACGAGCTGTTCATAACCAAAGGAGCATCAGGCACACATCTTTTGTTACAGTCATAATGAGGTAATACAGTTATAAATCTGCAAGTCATTTAAAATATATGAAAGGAAAGGCATTTGAGTAAATTACACACTTATGTAGGCCTATGTGTGTGTGAGGGGAAAACAGGGGTAGAAAACTTCGGCTTTTGTTTCCATTGATCTCCATGTTGAACTGTTTTATGTGCTTACTGTATCCACTTATGATTGTATTATTACTGGAAACACGTTCATGAACACGTTCGAGCCCTACAGCAGACCGCCCGAGATCTCTCCGTTTGTTGAAAGCCTTCCCGTCCCGATGTTGACTCTAGTCTTATTCCGACGCCTGGCACTGGACAGACAGAAGTTGTATTTTCTTTGCCTCACGTGGAGTTTGCGTTGGGGTTTGGAATGAACTACAAGCCGGTCTCTTTGGGGCTGTTTTTACACCTGGCCACAATGCGTTTTCTCAGATCTATTTGATTTATCAAAACGATTCCATTACCTGGTCACATAAATGTGTTTTTGCAAAACGGATATTAATCTGATATTCAATTCCCGCGTTATATACAGATTTCATGAAGTGCACGTCACCGAAAGCAACAGATGAGCTGCATTTTATAAATCATCGGCTTCGGCTATTTCAAAATCAGCAAAGACAGCAATAAGAGAGAGCGGCAGAAGCCCTGGTATGAGATCATTTCATTTCTTAAGGCTACTTTTAATGAAGATAGTGGAGGTAGAAGGTAACTTAGTGTTAATCGTATGCGTCTTACTTTCACTTTCATTTGCGATAGATTGCGCGCGCTGGCTTATAAATACACTCGCCTGCTCATCTGATGCACGTCGTCATATATGACTAAAACAACATGACATAGCCTGTTTTCAACAACCAGATGCATTTACACTTGTCCAGTTTCATCTGGAATACAGCCCAGACCACGTCCTCAATGGTTTGAGCTGTCGGATTCAAATCCGTCTGGATTCAACCTGGTCTTTTCACGATCGAATAAAGTTATCCGATCACAGAAAACGCATGAAGTGACCAGATGTAGACTAAACAGCCCCTTTGAATCCATCTTCTACTTTTGGGAAAGTTGACTAAAGTTGCGTCGCTCGAGTTGTCTTCTCTGATACGGAGAACGGCGGCGAATACACTATCCTGCAGGCACATAGCCAGGCGAGCGTGAACGCGCATGACGTCACGCCCAGTCTCAGATTCGAGCCCGAATCCCTCTTATATATTTCACTGTACAGGATTATAGAGGCGATCGCAGTGATCAGAGAAGGGCTCATTCAGCCCATCAGGCGATTGTTTCAGCATGTATGGGTTAGAAAACGGCTAATTTTAACATAAAATGTTGCGCAATGCACCTTTAATAAGTGACAAAATAACGCCAACATTTCCTATTTACATTTTGTGTTTTTTATAGTCATAGTGTGTACATCTTCAAAACCGTATACATACAGGGAACTATATTCTCAGAAGGTGAATCACTTCTACTTGGTCAGAGTGATTAGCGCAACACTCTGAGCGAACTCTCTGCTCCTCACCACAGGGCTTTTCAGGTGCTGTGAGAAAATCACTGCGTAGAAGTAGTGCTTCACCTTCTGAGAATATAGCATCCAGTGTGTATACGGTTAGAAGATGCCTGTGTCTCATGTGACTTTGTTATTTGAACACTCTGTGACTATACAAATCACAACATGTAAATAGGAAAATGTTGGTGTTATTTTGACACTTATTAGGATTAGTATGCTAGCGGGGATCTGTTTACCTCCAGTCTTTGTGCTAAGCTAGGCTAACAGTGGGTGGGTCAGACAGAGTTAAGGCCATTGCACACTCAGTACGAAATTTTCGGATGCGTTTTTTCGTGTTCGTCAGCCTAAGAATTCGTCACGCAGAGAAACCTTGCACACCGAGTCCGATGCGTATTTATTAAACCGTTGTGGAAAAAACGCAAAAATACAAAATGAATTTGTCAGGCAGTGAGAATGATTTTGTTGCCCTCTCTCTTATTGAAAAGAGAAGAAAGAGAAAATATTGCGTTTGCGTCCATCCAATCCTGAAATTGTGCCGAGAGGAAGCACCTCCTTATCAAGGAGCTGTGATTCAAAATTTACTTCAGAACATCAGTGGAAAAGTTTGATGCTGGAGCCACATTTTAAAAACAAGATCATTAATTTCCGTGAACCAATCGATTCTGAACAGAGGCTGGCAGTATGTTTAAGGTATGGAGACACACACACATACACACACGTGCGACGCGCGGCCCGGTGAAAGCGCTGGGCAGACAGAACAGCTGAATATTTTAAGCTGTTATATAGCCTATTGTACCCAAATAATACATTAGTTATCGAATTGGCTGCTCAGTCACACCTTTTAATCGATCCGAAATTTCAATCTGATTGAAAGGGGAGGTTATTCCTTTTATAATCCAATCGAGAGAAGAGAACACTTGATCGAAAATGAAAACCGAAACTGAAAGCACTGCGCATGCAATGATGTGCAGAACGAGCTCCAGTCGGCCCTGAATTCTCAAAAAAACCTCTCAAAATGCTGGCTGTGGATGCGAAAACGCAGAAAATTGAACCTGATCCGAATTTTTTATGACGGACGAAAGTTTCGGAGGCGGTGTGCAAGCGTGATTGACATAACGTGAGGTCGAATTTTTTTCTTAATGTGCGAAAATTTCGGATGCGAATTTCGTACTCAGTGTGCAATGGCCTTTACGGCACGCACAGATGATGAGAAAGGTATGTATGGACTTCCTGTAAAGTCTTAAGGCCATTGCACACTGAGTACGAAATTTTCGGATGCGTTTTTTCGTGTTCGTCAGCCTAAAAATTTGTCACGCATAGAAACCTTGCACACCGAGTCCGATGCGTATTTATTAAACCTTTGCGGGAAAAACGCAAAAATACCAAATGGATTCGTCAAGCAGTGAGGATGATTTTGTTGCCCTTCTCTTATTGAAAAGAGAAGAAAGAGAAAATATTGCATTTGCGTCCATCCAATCCTGAAATTGCGCCGAGAGGAAGGAGAGTTTCACCTCCTTATCAAGGAGTTGCGAATTTATCCCTAGCGATTCAAAATTTACTTCAGAATGTCAGTGGGACAGTTTGATGCTTTGCTAGCGATTCTGGAGCCACATATTAAAAACAAGACCACCAATTTCCGTGAACCAATCGATTGTGAACGGAGATCTGGCAGTATGTCTATGGTATGGACACACACACACACACACACACAAACACACACCCTGCGCGTGGCCCGGTTGAAGTGCTGGGCAGACAAAACAACTAGGCTGTTATATATTGTGCCTAAATAATACATTAGTTATCGAATTGGCTGCTCAATCACATCTTATTCGATCCTAAATTTCAATCTGATTGAAAGGGGAGGTTTATTAATTTCATAATTCAATATAGAGAAGAGAACATAAACACTTGATCAAACTGAAAACCGAAACTGGCTCTGGATACGAAAACGCAGAAAATCGAACCCGAATCCGATTAATTTTATGACGGACGAAAGTTTCGGAGGCGGTGTGCAAGCATGATTGACATAACGTGAGGTCGAATTTTTTTCTTAACGTGCGAAAATTTCGGATGCGAATTTCGGACTTGATATGCAATGGCCTTTAGAGTATGTTAATGTACATGACTGAAAAACACAATTGTATAGAAAATGTTCTGTAAATGTTTATTTTTATTGAAAAGTCCTTACTGAGAGTGTTGAAATATAGTTAAACATCTGGTTGGTTGGTTGAGACTGACATAGTACGTTTAAAGGGATAGTTCACCCAAAAATGAAAATTAAGTCATTAATTACTTACCCCCATGCTGTACCAACCCCGTAAGACCTTCGTTCATCTTCGGAACACAAATCAAGATATTTTGACTAAATTTGAGAGGTGGGTCACTGCTACATAGACTAAGACATTGAAACTTGACGGCCCAGAAAATCAATGAAGAAAATGTTTAAATATTCCATGTGACTACAGTGGCTACAAGTTTATATAGATCTTGAAGATCACAGTTCTCGCGCATGCGTCGTGGAAATCTCTTGAACTCTCGTCTCAGGCCTACAAGGAAGAAAAGGAATAGTCGAATAAAGTCGATTTGTTTGTTTTTTTCACACAAAACGTATTCTCATCGCTTGATAAACTTATACTTGAGCCACTGTAGTCACATGGAATATTTAAACATTTTCTTCATTGATTTTCTGGGCCGTCAAATTTCAATCCCTTAGGCAGCCTATGTAGGAGTGATCCACCTCAAAATGGTGGTCCATAATCAAAATATCTTCATTTGTGTTCTGAAGATGAACGGAGGTCTTACAGGGTTGGTACAGCTTGGGGGTGAGTAATTAATGACTTAATTTTCATTTTTGGGTGAACTAACCCTTGGCCACAGCATGCATATCTTGAAGTATTGAAGGGGAATTTTGTTACCATATTCCTAAAGACAATAAAGCCCGTCAACTTCCACTTAATGTTCCACTTCCATTCCTTTAGCACCACCATAAAGCACAATTTTCTATTGTACACAATGTTTCAACCTGTGAGGTGAATATATTTTATTATACTTTTAAATGTTTTATACTGACCTTTTCAGTTTTTACTATCAAATGGCAAAAATGTCAACTTATATTTGATTAGCACATTCCACGGGGATAGTACCAGTGTTGAACTACTAGTAGTAAAAAAAATAGCTATTTGCATTTATACTTTCAGTAAAGTTGTGAATTAGAAAATATGAGTAAATGTATTTTTAAACATTAAGCATTAAACATTTTTTTAAAACAAAATAGATCCCACTTGAAATTTGTAATATGGAAATGTAAAAAATAATTGTTGGATTCAATCAAAATTACACATTTAGAACTCTTAAAAGTTATGTAGATCACACAAATAAACAAATTACTAGAGCATTGCTAAAATTAAGTTAACTTTATGTGAAAATGTTGATTTCAACAAACAGAAAAATGAAGTAGTTTCTACAAAGACTTGTCTTGTTGGATCTACGTAATAAAATTATGCAAAAAAATTCATTATATTTTTTAAGTAATCAAGCAGATTATTTTTATCACGACTGGATGAAAATGTTTGAAAACTGTTTCAACTGATAAATAAGGCTAACTTGGAAATGAGGCTTGATACTGTACTGTATACCACCCTACATACTGTATACCTAAGATCAGGATCCAACTCCACCCCTGGATCTACGTGTACTGCAATGAGGTGCTACTGCAAACATGACCCTAAAGACGTGCTCTCATAAGATCCTCAAGCAATGCCAAGTGTGCCATGCTCAAAACAAGTTAAAACAAAAAAAAAAACTCTTAAAGGGTTAGTTCACCCAAAAATGAAAATTAAGTCATTAATTACTCACCCCATGCTGTACCAACCCCGTAAGACCTTCATTCATCTTCGGAACACAAATAAAGATATTTTTGATTTAATCTGAGAGCTGGATCACTCCTACATAGGCTGCCTAAGGGACTGGCACTTGACGGCCCATAAAGTCATTAAAGAAAATGTTTAAATATTCCATGTGCCTACAGTGGCTCAATTATACGTTTATCAAGCGACGAGACTACTTTTGTGCGAAAAAAACATAAATAACAACTTTATTTGACTATTCCATTACTTCCTTATGGGCGCATGCGCGAGAACTGAGATGACGACGTTCTTCTTCGACTACTTCTTGTTACCGGCTGCTCACCGCCCCTACCGTATAAGATGATGTGCTGATATAGCTGGAAGTGCAAAACTTTCTGTTTACAAGCAAAGGACGATGCGCGCTGCACATATGCTTTTTAATTACCGTATTTTCCGCACTATAAGGTCACTTAAAAGCCTTTAATCTTCTCAAAATCGACAGTGTTCCTTATAATCCGGAGCGCCTTATGGATCATCATCTTATACGGTAGGTGGCAGTAATACTCCTAAGCGGTGAGCAGCCGGTAACAAGAAGTAGTCGAAGAAGAACGTCCTCATCACAGTTCTCGCGCATGCGTTCTGGAAATCTCTTCAATTCTCGTCTCAAGGCCCATAAGGAAGTAATGGAATAGTCTAATAAAGTCGTTATTTATGTTTTTTTCTCACAAAAAGTAGTCTTGTCGCTTGATAAACTTATAATTGAGCCACTGTAGGCACATGGAATATTTAAACATTTTCTTTAATGACTATATGGGCCGTCAAGAAGCCAGTTCTTTAGGCAGCCTATGGAGGAGTGATCCAGCTCCCAGATTAAATCAAAAATATCTGCATTTGTGTTCCGAAGATGAACGAAAGTCTTACGGGGTTAGTTACAGCATGGGGGTGAGAAATTAATTACTTAATTTTCATTTTTGGGTGAACTAACCCTTAAATACAGACCTCTGATTAGATAGCTGTACATTTGCAAATCTGCATCTTGATGCAGAGGAAACTTAACCTGGCCCTAGCCAGATGAATGTTGTTCCGCTTAGCTCTGCCTAGCTTCACTCACATCCATCTGGAACCTCTTCCATTGAGAGTGATTTCTCCAACCAACTTTATGGTTTAGCCAATCAGGACACAGGGTGGGAGATTCATAGATGTAGCATAGTGACAAAGTGACTGATGATTGTTCAGAAAGCAGTTCCTCTTCTGCTTTTTGCCATCCTCTAAAATTTGCCAGAGCATCTTCAAGTCTGCCGATCAGCGAACGCACCGACTGCATATCCGACATGATCTTACCTGAACTTGTAACAATGTTAAACCGAGTTCTGTAATTCGTTCGTCTAAAGAGGGCTTGTAGTCGTTCGTCGGCTGTTCTGTTTTGTTTTTTCCTGCGTCGCTCTCATCAGCGTCAGGGGTTGGCTTCTGTGTGAGTGGTTGAAATAGCACATCGATAAAGATGACTGACACGTGGCTTATCCAATCATATGCAAGGATTTTTGATAAGGCCCAGCCTTCTGAAACGCCATTTCAATAGATCGGTTCCAGATGGATGAGTGGAGCTAGGCGGAGCGAAATTCATCTGGCTAGGGCCAGGTTAGAGGAAACTGGCAGTACTGATGAAATGTATTTAAGATGAAATATGTAAACATAAAATTTCATTTGAATTGCGTTCCTTTGAACACCACCCAGGGTGTGTGATTTTTGCGGATAAGTGGTTTCAGTTCTTCCTGATTTTTTTTGCAAGTTTAGAATACATTTTAGAACTTAAAGGGTTGGTTCAGAATTTTAGACATCTGGCCTTATTTCCAAGTTAGCCTTAGTGTTATTTATCAGTTGAGACAGTTTTCAAAAATTTCCATCCAGTCGTTCCAGTATCATAGTTCGACGGTTCTACAGTAGTGGAAGTCAACGGTGACTGCTAGCCTGCCTTTAAAAACAGTTTTACCCACTCCACAGTACACCAAAAGCAAAGTGTCTGTCTACACTGATAAATAACCCTAATGCTAACTTGGAAATAAGGCCTGAGGTCCAAAATCATGAACCACCCCTTTAAGTTATTGATGAATCATAATTTGTCTGTGAAATCTGCGTAAGATCTGCAAACAAATAGTGTATGCATGGTTAGTGAATGAGACCCAAAGTTTTTACTGTCTAATTAATATGCTTTAACAAAAAAAACAAGCCTCACATTTCTGCTTTAATTGTGTGCGCACTTTAAATGAACTTCCTTTTCTGTTTTACTGAGAAACATTTTACAAATACACCATGACAAAATTAAATGTAAATGACCCAAAATATTCTTTCCAGTCAACATAAATATGTAAAATGACAAGTGCATTTTAAAATTAGTTTTGACTACAATTTTTCATGACATATTGTATCTGTCCAAGATCAAAGACTTCAAATTATGATGCTTATGTACTCAATAAAGCTTGGTTCATCCCATAATATGACAGAAAATATGTTTTAAGCAAAAAATGTTTTAATCAAAGCATTGATCTGAAAAAATAACTATAATCACTGCTCATTCTTTGCATGAATTCACAATGATTTTCTGTTCCACTCTTTATAAGCATTGCTCAATCTAGACTCCAATCCACTGACGCTTTCTCTCTCCCACTCTTGTTGTTTCAGAGATGAGCTGTGGTCCCAGAAGCTGACCCTGGGACATGACATGGCATTACTTTACGCTCTGATAGCTGTCATATACCTTCTAATCTCATTCGTTGCATTCCTATGGCAACCACATGTATGCCCACTTCACAATACATATGTCAGCTCTTCATTTCCTTCCAGGTTTCTCAGAGCACATTAACGTGATGGTAATAAACCGCTACACAGCACCTGGGAATTTATTAAAACTGAGCAAAACAACAAACACTTCAAACCGAGCTTCTATCTCTTTAACTAGCTTATAATGTGTCTATCAGTTTAACTAGCATATAATGGAAAAGTCAATGGTTGTTAGAGATTTTGCATCATCAGTGGAGACTTGAGTGGCTCTATCTTTATAAAAGGAAATAGAAATTAACATAGCAAGAACTGCTTAGATGCTCAGAGGCATTTCGTAATTAGTCTCTTGAGATAAAGGCATCTAGGACCAGAGATGTATAAAAACACATTCATTTTCTCTATAGAGAACATTACAGCAATAAAATCTCAGAAGTTGTTAAGTGACTGTATATGATTCTGTAGCTACTAATCAGTGTGATTTCAAAGTCAGTTTCACACAAATCTGTATATTATAGAAACTTATCTGTTATAAGTTTCTATAATATACAGAGTAGCTGCAAGATTGAAATATCGCAAATACATCGTAATACGAGTAATAGCAACAGAAAAATGAATATTTTAAAAAGTTTAGAAAAGATAAAAGTTTTAGGTCAATGCAGAAAGCAGAGATGAGATTTATGCTCTCATAACAAACTAGTTTGAGAAGATGAGTGAGCCCAAGGCTCCAAAATAACAAGAAACCATAACAAGAATATATATAAGCGGTGTGACGAGAATCTAGCGCTAAAGATTTATCGTCATTGTGAAAAGCTGTCTCACGATATCTCGCCATTACAGAGCCTGAGGGTGAAATTAGCAGAGAATATTCCACTGCTACATTCACATTACATTAAGGTGCCCACCGAGGTAACCGCCATAATTACTTTGATTATGGTTGCACTTGCATTTATAGTTTGCACTTAATAAGACTAAGAATTTTTTTTTATTTATACTGTTTTTATTTCTAAGTTCAATTTGTGGAAAAGAGTTCAATTAGGAGGTCTCACACAGCCTCAATCAGAAGTTCTGGAAGCTCATAATTCACGTACAGTCATTTGAGTTTGTGGCAAAACCTTTTACAATGCTTGTATATTGTTGTTTCCAAATGCATTTGATAATTAATTCTCATAAAGAAGAACTAAATTAACATTCATTACTAGTTAATTCATTACCATAAGATTATTAGTTAAATGCACCTGTAGACTATTTTTCCAGTCATTAATTTTGTCATTGATGATTTCTATGAAATATTGTGCAAAAATCTTGTCTAGTCTTGCGTCTTGTCTCATGAGACAAGTGTCTTGTCACACCCTAATAAATATATTTATATATACACACTACCGTTCAAAAGTTTAAGATCGGTAAGATTTTTTATGTTTTTAAAAGAAGTCTCTTCTGCTCACCAAGGCTACAATTTTTTGATAAAAAAATACACAAAAAACACAGTAATATTGTGAAATATTATGATAATTTAAGATTACTTTTTTATGTTAATTAATATATATTAAAATGTAATTTATTCCTCTGAAAAAAGCTGAATTTTCAGCATCATTACTCCAGTCTTCAGCGTCACATGATCCTTCACAAATCACTCTAATATGATGATTTTATGCTCCAAAACAAGTATGATTATTATCCATGTTGAAAACAGTTTTTTACATTTTTATTTCAGGATTCTTTGATGAATAGAAAGTTCAAAAGAACAGCTTTTATCTGAAATGGAAAGCTTTTGTTACATTAAACACTACCCTTTAAAAAGTTTGGGGTCAGTAAGAATTTGTATTTTATTTTTTGGGGAAATAAATAAGAAATCAATACTTCTATTCATCAGAGGATGAGTTACATTGATCAAAAGTTACAGTAAAGACATTTATGATGTTAGAAAAGATTCTAATTAAATAAATGCTGTTCTTTTGAACTTTCTATTCATCAAAGAATCCTGAAATAAAAATGTAAAAAACTGTTTTCAACATGGATAATAATCATACATGTGTTTGGAGCATAAAATCATCATATTAGAGTGATTTGTGAAGGATCATGTGACACTGAAGTAATGATGCTGAAAATTCAGCTTTTTTCAGAGGAATAAATTACATTTTAATATTCACTCACCGGCCACTTTATTAGGTACACCTGTCCAACTGCTCATTAACACTCAATTTCTAAGCAGCCAATCACATGGCGGCAACTTGAGTGCATTTAGGCATGTAGACATGGTCAAGACAATCTCCTGCAGTTCAAACCGAGCATCAGTATGGGGAAGAAAGGTGATTTGAGTGACTTTGAACGTGGCATGATTGTTGGTGCCAGAAGGGCTGGTCTGAGTATTTCAGAAACTGCTAATCTACTGGGATTTTCACGCACAACCATCTCTAGAGAGAATGGTCCGAAAAAGAAAAAACATCCAGTGAGCGGCAGTTCTGTGGGCGGAAATGCCTTGTTGATGCCAGAGGTCAGAGGAGAATGGCCAGATTGGTTCGAGCTGATAGAAGGGCAACAGTGACTCAAATAACCATCCGTTACAACCAAGGTGGGCAGAAGAGCATCTCTGAACGCACAGTACGTCGAACTTTGAGGCAGATGGGCTACAGCAGCAGAAGACCACACCGGGTGCCACTCCTTTCAGCTAAGAACAGGAAACTGAGGCTACAATTTGCACAAGCTCATTCGAAATTGGACAATAGAAGATTGGAAAAACGTTGCCTGGTCTGATGAGTCTCAATTTCTGCTGCGACATTCGGATGGTAGGGTCAGAATTTGGCGTCTACAACATGAAAGCATGGATCCATCCTGCCTTGTATCAACGGTTCAGGCTGGTGGTGGTGGTGTCATGGTGTGGGGAATATTTTCTTGGCACTCTTTGGGCCCCTTGGTACCAATTAAGCATCATTGCAACGCCACAGCCTACCTGAGGATTATATATATATATATTATGGGTGTAACAATTCACTCGTTTCTCGATGCATCGATTACAAATCCTGACGATGCATATGCATCGATCCTGAAACATGTATATTGAATCGTGAATCGTTTATTTACGTGAATAATCGATTTAAAAGGTTAAGAATCGAATTAATCGTGATTCTATAGCGATTCAGTGGTTTAAAATATATAAACACAAGCTTAAAGTGTTCCTGGTACAAGCTTCCTCAGCGCATAGGCCATGAGACATCCGCATTTGATTGGTTTCACACGCTCACACACCTGTGATTTCTCACGCTGAAGCCCGGTCGTTCAAATGCCTGAAAGATCGAGTTTATCTTTTTGCTGTTGAGCAACTCTGTGTCGTGATCGGCTAGTTATACCGCAAATTGAGTTAAAATCTCCCGGAATCTAGAGCGAGCGTGCGTACGAGACAGAGGTTGTGCTCCAAACCGCGTATCACGTGTGCAC